>CM053026.1:752165466-752429617 GCA_028564925.1 Lithobates sylvaticus | reverse complement strand
TTTTGTGTTGTTAACAATTGTTTTGTAGAGTAATTGTTTTTTTTACATACATTATTGCTGCATATATTTTTTTATAACACAATCTTCATGAAGTGGCAGTTGTTAGCGCCACAAAACGCGTGGATGGTGTTTTTTTTTTTTCATGATTTTTCCCATGATCAATAAAGACCAGCCCTTGATGTTAAAAGATTCCTTTAGGCATTCTCTTCCTATGTGCGTCTCTGCAATCAATACCCATTTTGTGTGGCTCGTTTCCTCATATTTTCTTTTTTGTAGTTGGTAGAAAGAAGGTGTCCATTTCTCTCCATTTTTTTTTTCAGCGGTTTATATCCATTCTTAACATTTAGCAATAAGTACTGTAAATCACCTTAAAGGGTGTCAGAAACCATGAAATCAGATCGAGACAGAAGTACAGTTAAATCACACTTGTTTAATAATAAAAGTAAAAAGAACAAATTTAGTTAAAAACATAGCCAAAGTTCAGTAACCGGAATAGATAGTCAGCCAATCCAGAAGTCAGGGATCAATGTAGTGGAACAGCAAGCAGGATCTGGAGCCAGAAGGGATGTCAGCCAAGCAAGTCTTTAAACAGGAAGGCAGGAGATGTCTCTGTGATGTGACCAAGGCGAAGGCAGAGCTCCTCTGGACTGGATGGCTTAAGTAGGCAGGACTGACGAGCAGGATATCATCAACAGCTGAGTAACTGTGGAGAGAAAGGAGCTGGCAATTAGCCGGCAGGTGACCGGCCAGCTCAGAGAAGGAAGGGCTGAGCCCAGCCCTGTCAAAGGGTTAGTTAATGCCATTTAGAAAAAAGTATACTGTATGTATACACGTTTGAGTGTATAATAAAATGCCATCCTTCATTTTTAATGACCCTTACTTCTACAATGGGCTTCCCCTCTCCAGCCTGCCTAGAAGGCAGGATACTAGACATGTGCACAGTAGAAAAATTTGTTTATTTTAGTTTCGTTTCCGTTGATTCGTAACGATTCGTAAATTCGTAAGTCGTCGGTGTTCGTATTCGTAACGATTCATATTTTTGTAAGAGTTATTTTTTCGTTGATTCGTTTTTCCGTTAGTTTAATTTTCATTTATTCGAAATTCGTATCCATTCGTATTTTTGTTATATTTTGTATTCGGATGCATTCGTATTTTCGTAGATTTAGTTACATTCGTACTTTCGTTAGATTGATTTATTCGTACTTTCGTAACATTGTTTTCGTAGATTCGTAATCGGAGCATAATTCATAATTTTATGTAATGTGTATGCTATTATTACATTGTAAGAGACACGGAAAATTGAGAATCGAAAAAAAAACTTACGAATGTACGAATTTTTTCGTTCAATCCATTCGAAGCACGTTAAGCAGCGCCATTTGTAAGAGACACGGAAAATTACAAATTGAAAAAAAAAAAAAAGTTGCGAATGTACGAATCTTTTCGTTCAATCCATTCGAAGCACGTTAAGCAGCCCTATTGTAATTTTTTTTACGAATGTACGAATTTTTTTGTTCATTTTGATTTTCGTTGTTCCTGTTTTCGTTTTTCGGATTTTCTTCTTTCGTAGTTTCGTTGTTTCTAATTTGGTTTATTTCGGATTTTCGTTGTTTTTCGGATTCGTTAAAATTTTTAGCGAATCGTTCGCTCATTCGTACGATAACGAATGAACGAATATAACGAATTTTACCGAAAAACGAAAAAAACGAAACGAATGTCTACAGGATACCCGACCGTTGTATGTGTGGCCGCAACACCTCAAGAACGAGCACTTTGCTGCCAGAACGTGGCTTGCCAAACTAGGTATGCGCAGTCTGCTCTTTCCCGCGGCAGTGACCAAGTTCAGTGCTCTGCGAGTGAGAGAGAGAGATGTCCTGCCATCATGGTAGAAGCTGCTTCAAAAGTAGGGATCGTACATACAGAGGAGAGGTGTAATGCATATGGGTTTTTCTTAAATATCATTAATCATTCACATCGGTGCCATTTGACATGGGATTGGATGGAGTAGCTTACTGCCTTTCGCCCATTGAGGCTGTAAGGTGTAGAGCTCTCCATTCAGGTCTCCGGGAGGTCCTCTTACCTGTGGAATTTCCTGGATGGGTCATCAGGTTGCAGGTGCAATCACCAAGGGTATTACCTTGGGGGGGGCTGTTCACGGTGGTGGTTTGCAGCCGTGCTGTCCCAGCTCCCGAGGGAGGACTCTGCTGGCTGTTCCTTCCGAATTAAGGGTCCTAGGGGAATAGTGGGTGTGGGTTCTGGGGGGGGGGGGGTCATTATATGGGGAGGTTTTGGTATAGGTCCTAGAGGGTACCTTTGGTTAGTAGGGGGGAGGTGCATCTTGGAGCGGAGATGGACACTGTGACTTCTACAATTATACCATGTGATACTGTTTTATACATTTAATAATGTTATAGGGGTATGCGATGCATACTAGCCCATTATGCTTTTCATTTGCAGGCTTTGCAGTGAGAAAAAGAGGAAGTAAAACCCATCAGGGTTTACTTCCTCTTTAATTCGTTCCGTTCAATTTGTTTAGATGCAGCATTCGTTATTTCGGATCATTTTCAAATGGAATTTACAAATGGAACGTAATGAATTAATAATAATAAATAACAATAATAATAAAACGTTTTTATTTATTATTAAATTATTCCGTTTAATTTGTTTAGATGCGGCATTCGTTATTTCGGATCATTTGCAAATGGAACGTAATTAATTAATAATAATAAATAAAAAAATAAATAAAATAAAAAAAAATAATAAAAACGTTTTATTATTATTAATTTGTTCCGTTACATTTGTTTAGATGCAGCATTCGTTATTTCGGATAATTTGCACATGGAATTTACAAATGGAACATAATGAGTTAATAATAATAAATAACAATAATAATGAAAAGTTTTTATTATTATTATTTATTATTAATTTGTTCCGTTCCATTTGTTTAGATGTGCCATTCGTTATTTCGGATAATTTTCAAACGGAATTTACAAAAGGAAAGTAATGAATTAATAATAATAAATAACAATAATAATAATAAAAGCTTTTTATTATTATTATTTTTATTATTAATTTGTTCCGTTCCATTTGTTTAGATGCAGCATTCGTTATTTTGGATTATTTGCACATGGAATTTACGAATGGAACGTAATGAATTAATAATAATAAATAACAATAATAATAATAAAAGCTTTTTATTATTATTATTTAATATTAATTTGTAGACATGTGCAATTCGTTTTGTTTTTTTTGGGGTTTTCGTTAAAATTCGTTATATTCGTTCATTCGTTATCGTAGGAATAAACGAACGATTCGCTAAAATTTTTAACGAATAACGAATGTTCGAATCGAACGAATACGAAAAACAACGAAAATCCGAAATAACCAAATTACGAAACAAATTACGAAACAACGAAACTACGAAAGAAGAAAATCAGAAAAACGAAAACAGGAACAACGAAAATCAGAAATGAACGAAAAAATTCGTACATTCGTAACTTTTTTTTTTTTTTGTTGAATTGGTAATTTTCAGTGTCCCTTACAATGGCGCTGCTTAACGTGCTTCGAATGGATTGAACGAAAAAATTCGTACATTTGTAACTTTTTTTTTCGATTCGTAATTTTTCTCTTAAAATGTAATAATAGCATACACATTACATAAAATTATGAATTATGCTCCGATTACGAATCTACGAAAACAATGTTACGAAAGTACGAATAAATCAATCTAACGAAAGTACGAATGTAACTAAATCTACGAAAATACGAATGCGTCCGAGTTTCGAATAAACGAAAATTAAACTAACGGAAAAACGAATCATAGAAAAAAATAACTCTTACGAAATTACGAATCGTTACGAATCAACGGAAACGAAAGAAAACGAAAATAAACAAATTTTTCTATTGTGCACATGTCTATTAATTTGTTCCGTTCCATTTGTTTAGATGCAGCATTCGTTATTTTGGATAATTTGTAACGTCGGATAAATTCGTATTCGTTACATTCACTAACAGCCAAATTTGAAAGGAAATTCCAATACCTATAATTTAATAGTTAGTTATTATTTAGAATTTTTGTTCTTTCAATGTTTCGGATTTTAGTTCTTATTTTCAGATTTCCGAGTTTACCAAAATTAGGAATTTTTGAATTTACGAATTTTCTGATTTATGAATTTTCAAATTTACAAATTGCGAACATAACGAATGACCCAAAAAACTTAAAAAATAAATGAATAAAAACGAAATGAAAGGAAAACAAACACATTTTTCGGCAGTGCACATGTCTATGGTTGAATGAAACAAATGAACAGGTTCCCCCCTCCAAACACTGAATGCGGTTGGCGGGGGAATCACTTCCGCTGAGCTATTGTATTCTGCAGGTGGGAAACCTTCCCCGCTGGCAGAATACAATGATTATTATTATTATTATTATTATAATACACGATTTATATAGCGCCAACAGTTTACGCTAGACATGTGCACAATAGAAAAATTAGTTTAGTTTTGTTTCGTTTCTGTTCGTTTCCGTTGATTCGTAACAAACCGTAATTTCGTAAGTCGTCGGTGTTCGTATTCGTAACGATTCGTAAATTCGTAAGAGTTATTTTTTCGTTGATTAGTTTTTCCGTTAGTTTAATTTTCGTTTATTCGAAATTCGGAAGCATTCGTATTTTCGTAGATTTAGTTACATTCGTACTTTCGGAAGATTGATTTATTCGTACTTTTGTAACATTGTTTTCGTAGATTCGTAATCGGAGCATAATTCATAATTTTATGTAATGTGTATGCTATTATTACATTTTAAGTGACACGGAAAATTACGAATTGAAAAAAAGTTACGAATGTACGAATTTTTTCGTTCAATCCATTCGAAGCACGTTAAGCAGCGCCATTGTAAGGGAGACAGAAAATTACCAATTAAAAAAAAAAAAAAAGTTACAAATGTATGAATTTTTTCGTTCAATCCATTCGAAGCACGTTAAGCAGCGCCATTGTAAGGGACACGGAAAATTACCAATTCAACAAAATATAAAAAAGTTACGAATGTACGAATTTTTTTTCGTTCATTTTGATTTTCGTTGTTCCTGTTTTCGTTTTTTTCGGATTTTCTTCTTTCGTAGTTTCGTTGTTTCTAATTTGGTTATTTCGGATTTTCGTTGTTTTTCATATTCGTTCGATTCGATAATTCGTTATTTGTTAAAATTTTTAGCGAATCATTCGTTCATTCGTACGATAACGAATATAACGAATTTTAACGGAAAACTAATTAAAACGAAACGAATTGCACATGTCTAGTTTACGCAGCGATTTACAAATTACAGTACAGTACAATACAAAAGGTACAGGAGGGCCCGACTCGTAGAGCTTACATTCTAAAGGGACGAGGTGGTGGTACAAAAGGTAATGGCTGCAGAGAATGATTTGATGGGGTGGCTTTGATTTGATGTTTTGCTGGCTTTAGCCGGCAGCACTGATCATTCGGGGAAAAACCTGACAGGCTGGTTGTGTATCAAGTCGATTGATAGATTGACTTGTGTACCAGCCTGCCCATACATGGACCGAAAATTAAAAAATTAAACTAAACCTGAGTTATGATCGTATCTACCAGGGAAAAGACAGAATGGCCTTTGACACCGTAATGTGAGAGAGATCAAAAGGATCTTCACACGTAGCCAAATCCTTACCGTAAGGCAATTTGGGATTTTATTGGGGATTGGAATGATGGAAAGTGGAGTTAATGTGTTTTTCTTTTTTCTATAAATAAAATATGATAATAACACCAGTGACTTGCACAACACCTTCAATACACAAAGCCCGGCTTTATATTACTACCACAATGACCTTTTGGACGGGATTCTTTGTGGTGTCACCGAATATTCCATCAGACGTAGTAAAAACAGAAAGAGCCGTGACTAAGTGTGTATATAAGAGGCATTTCTGCCACAAGCGCACCGAAATCTGAAAATGATTCTTTTGGAGAAATTTTCCCAAATGAAAAAAAAACTGGGCAGAGGTCAGCACAAAAGTACTATGTTCCAGAGCCGGAGCCACGAAAAACAGACAGGTCGCTCTGCTTTCTTTTCTACCTATTGAGGAGCCTCATTGGTGCCCCCCCCAGTATGTTGTTCAAAGCGCTGCAAGAGCCTGAAATGAAGACAGAAACTGTTTTTGTTTTATCCCGCTGTATTTACTAGTGCAACTTATAGCATCCAAGTGAAAGATATAACACCAACATGTCAGAGAAAAATAATAATTCAGAAACAGAATCACTGAGTTGGAAAAAGGATCACCCCCCTTATGTCAGCATTTTCTTGAACCACCTTTTGCTTTAATTCCAGCCTTTAAGCTGGCCATACACCTATAGATTATCTGAAGATTTTCTATGGTTAGATGGAAAAAGTGCAACAGATTTCTCCATGTATGCTAAACTGTGTGGATGGAGGAATCTCCCACTGGGCCAAGCTTCAGTATCTTGCTAGTCGGCCCCACTGGCTCTCAACCTAAACAATGCCTGCACCCAATCAGAATGTTCAGGTATTGTGAGAGCCCGTATTGTGATTTTTTTTTTTTTACCAAAAATATGTAGAAGAATACATATCGGCCTAAACTGAGGAAAAAAATATTTTTTTAATATTTTGGGGATATTTATTATAGCAAAAAGTAAAAAATAATGCATTTTTTTTTTAATTTTCGCTCTTTTTTTGTTTATAGCGCAAAAAATAAAAACCACAGAGGTGATCAAATACCACCAAAAGAAAGCTATATTTGTGGGGGAAAAAAGGACGTCAGTTTTGTTTTGGTGTAACGTCGCACGGCCGCGCAATTGTCAGTTAAAGCGATGCAGTGCCGAATCGCAAAAAGTGCTCTGGTCAGGAAGGGGGTAAAACCTTCCGGGGCTGAAGTGGTTAAAGGGGGGTGATCCTGTCTATACCCATTGTGTATATATATATATATATATATATATATATATATATATATATATATATATATATGTGTGTATATACATACATACATGCATACATATATACAGTATCTAAAATAAATATATATATATATGTATATATGTATATATATGTAGATATATATATATATATATATATATATATATACAGTATCCAAAAGTGAGTACACCCCTCACATTTTTGTATATTTGTATATCTATATATCTATATATATACAGTATCTAAAATAAATATATATATATATATATATGCATATGTGTATATATATGTAGATGTGAGGGGTGTACTCACTTTTGGCTTTTGGATACTGTATATATATATATATATATATATATATATATATATATATATATATACATATATTTATTTTAGATACTGTATATATGTATGCATGTATATACATATATATATATATATATATATATATATATATATATATATATATATATATATATATATATATATATATATATATATATACACACACACACATATATATATATATATATATATATATATACATACATACGTACATATATATAGTATCTAAAATAAATAAATGCAATCATTTATTAATAGAGAGCTGCATTAATTAGCGTCTTGAAGTTCTGAAATGTCAACAAACAATCTGTAGCTCATATTTGTCTTCTTTTAAGAATGGTTAACTAAAAGCACAAGCATCTCAAGGCTTTAAAACCCACCTTTGTGACCCCTCCTGACAGCTGTATATTCAGTGGTTGCTACTACAGAGTAATCCGCCGAGGATCTCGGGAAAAGAGAAGGGGTTGTGGCGAGGGCACGTGATGAAATTTAATATGCGTCATAAATTTCCTGGCAAGGCTCAGGCTACCAGCCGGCCGGCACTGGCACGTGTTTGGAAAATCGTATTAAAGCGGTGACCACAAAAGCCAAGGACCCGGAAAGAGGTAACCACGGTTGAAGTGGCTGCCTATATGAGGAATTTGCAGAGATCTATAGCGACGTACTGGGACCCAGTGAAGTGGTAAAGGGCTCATTGTGAGGTCAGAAGCTAACACCGTCCATAATCCAGAGAGCAAAATAACACAAATTATCAACATTACCCACAGGATCAACTTTATGGCTTCCAACACCACCAGGAGCACAAGTCCAATGTACACATGAACTCCGGGTTCCCTGTACACCTGGGCCTCATTCTCTCGCATTTCCCATAATCCTTTTCAGCCTCTAAAGCTGGCAAAAAAATAATGTATTAAATCAATGGCTTTGGTACAATTGGAATATCTGAAAACACAATGAGCACCAGAAGGCAAGGCAAGAACTAAGAAGAAGCAGTACCGTACTACTCAAAAACCACAGATAAAACACTAATACAGCGAGTTTGTCTTTGGAATTTGTTGCCTGTGGCTTTAATATATAATAAAAAAAAAATAACAATGTTAAAGAGCATGTTTAAGGAAGCAAGGCGAGGATTAAGAAGAAACAGGCCTACTCCTCATAATCAAACAACTAAATACAGGCGGTCCCATAGTTACAAACATCCAACTTACAAACAACTCCTACTTACAAACGGAGGGAGACAACAGGAAGTGAGAGGAAATCTACCCCTAGGAAGGGAAATTCACTCCTGTAAGAGCTATTATGGAGAAAATGGTGTCTCCACTGATGCTTTATCACCAATCCTTGTTTCCACAACAACCCAAAATGTTCTAAATCCAATTGTCATTGAGACAGAAAGTGAGGTGAAATCTTCTGAACAAGGGGCACAGACAGGAAAACAAACATTACAGGGGTGTTAACCCTTCCCTATGTTATCCAAAAAGCTTAAAACAATTTTTGGCTGGAGCTACACTTAAAAAATGTACCTGTTCCGACTTAGACAGATTGAACTTAAAGCGGTTCTGCACACATTTCATTTAGTAAATCTCTTTGCCTTCCAAATCAGGCAAAGAGTACTAAATGAAATGTGTTTTTTTTTTTTTTTTTTTCACTTACCTTGTAATCGATGACTTCCTGTCTTCTGTCTCTTCGGGGTGGGCGGGGTCTGTGCGGGGATCCTCGTCACGCCGCACTGTCTCCTGGTATCTGGTGTCATTGATCCCAGGAGTCTGTGCGGGCATCTTCCGAAATCTCGCGAGATTTCGGCCACTTCTTCCGAAATCTCGCGAGATGTCGGCAAATGTGCCGACATCTCGCGAGTTTTCAGAGAACGTGAGCTGCACTTTGCCGTTACTGCGCATGCGCGAGCTCGGTGCAGTAAAGGCGTTGCATGCTGGGCCATCTAAAGTGCCTGTGGGGTTTCACATGCCCACAGGCAAGATGGCCCCCAGCAGAAAAGAAGAATATAAAGAATTTTATCGGAGGAAAACAGTCTGCGATCGAGATGGAAGATGGAACAGGTGAGTCCCCCAATTTAGCTATATGGCCTTGGCATATTCCCCAAAAAAAAAAAAAAAAAAAAAGCAGTGCAGAACCGCTTTAAGAACAAACCTACAGACCCGTTCTTGTTTGACCGCCTGTATCCACAAATAAAACTTTGCACAAGCTGTCCGATCAGGTCCGCCTATCTGTTAGTGCCAAACTAGTGACCCAGCAGGGAAGCGGGGGTGATGCTTGAGAAAGATACTCAGTGAGAAGGTTGGAAGAGCTCGGGAGATCCAGTGGTAGTGGATCAGCAAGTCTAGTGAGAGAGATTGGGAGCTCAGGTGGAATGATTGTAGAGGAGTTACAGAAGTTCATTACAAATTGTGTTAGAAACTGTTGTAAGACTGTTGTCATAAGAGACAGCAATCCTACCCATGCAGATGTGGTGTACTGCTGGGTTCCTTTCCCTGCATGGCTGTCTATCTATAGAAGTCTCAGAGTCTGCCAATTAATATTGAAACTACTAAAGGGTGTACTCGCCCTAAACCCTCTCTCCCACAGTTCTGTTCAAGAGAAAATAAATCTCTTTGCATTCAAGATCCGAATTCCGAATGGGTCACCCTGTACAGATCGGCACACGCCGTGATCCGTGGCCTCGGCCTTAGGAAAGGCCACAGCTTAGGCCTAGCTCTGGAGCGGCAGCCATCTTGGTGTACACGTCGGCCGTTTACAATGTGATGGCTCCGTCAAATGACGGAGCGATCACTTGTAAACAAACCAAGATGACGCCGGTTCCTCTCTCCCCTCTGTGTACAGATCTGTACAGTGGAGGGGAGAGATCGGATGGCAGCAGCGCTGTGGGCTGGATCTGTAGTGCCCACAGCGCTGCTCTGTGACAATTGCAGTCACAGCCATACCTCCATACTCTGCCCATACCCTGACAATACTCTGCAATACCCAGCCAATACTCTGCAATACCCAGCCAATACTCTGCAATACTCAGCCAATACTCTGCAATACTCAGCCAATACTCTGCAATACCCAGCCAATGCTCTGCAATACCCAGCCAATGCTCTGCAATACCCAGCCAACACTCTGCAATACCCAGCCAATACTCTGCAATACCCTGCCATACCCGGTAATACCCAGCCATACTCGGCGATACCCAGCTGTACCCAGCCATGCTCAGCCGTACCCAGCCATGCTCAGCCAATATTACAGGGGGGGGAGTTGACATGGATATTACAGTGGGGGAGATGTGTATTACAGTGGGGAGATTGTGGATATTACAGTGGGGACTTTATGGTGGTGGAATTTTCACAGTTTTTTGCAAATTCAATTATTATTTGCTGATCCGAAAAATGATCTGAGCCGTGACTCTGATCCGAGGAACGATCCGATCCGTGAGTTTTTTGATCCGTTGCACCCCTACTTGTAACCCACTTTACACAGAAGGATGTCAGCTATTCCTAACTCTGGAGGTTGCCAAAGGGGACTTGGGACCCCAAAGGGGACTTTGCTACACTTAATAAACTTGAAGCTAGGTAAGTAAGTGAAAGGTATGTAAAGAATAAACCATATCAAAATGAAACTACAGTTAAACCACATATATGATTTATATACAGTATATATATACACACACACACACACAGTATATGTAGCGCTACTCCCGCAGGAGCCACAAGAAGACTCCCCAGAATCTTCACCCGCAGCAGGCTCACAGGCTCATTCACACATTTCTTCAATGAGGGGTGGGCTTTTTGTGTTGTGTTTATTTTTGGAGAACTTGGATAGGATTGAGGGAATTGGGTGGGATACTCCAAAAACATGAACTATGTACAATTAAAGACTTGGGTATCCTTCAGGACAAGCTATATTAAAGTCTGTGCTTGTATCAAACAGTAGACTTTGGCTTTAGGGTGGTGGTAGTAATTAACGGTAAATCTCTTTCTTAGAGCAGAGTCCCTTTAAGTAGAAGATTAGCTGGATAAAGCTTTTCAGGACACCAGCCAGTATCCCCTTTAACTTGACCCACAACTGACTTTTTAGCACCAGAGGGGTAACAAAAGCACAAAAGTAACCAAGATCACTTAGAAACATCTGTACTCACACAAGGCCCAAGGACAGCTGGTTGCCTACTTCCAAGTGACACCTAATGCCCCGTACACACAAGCGGAATTTCCGTCAGAAAAATCTTGGATGTTTTTTCCGACGGAATTCCGCTCAAGCTTGGCTTGCATACACACGGTCAAACAAAAGTCCTCTGAACTTTCGACCGTCAAGAACCCGGTGATGTACAACACTACGACGAGCCGAGAAAATGAAGTTCAATGCTTCCGAGCATGCTTCGAATTGTTTCCGAGCATGCGTAGGAATTTTGCGTGTCAGAATTGGTACAGACAATCGGAATTTTTGATGGAAACTTTTTCCGACCGAAAAATTGAGAACCTGCTCTCAATCTTTTGCTGGCGGAAATGCCGCCAGCAAGAGTCTGATGGAGCATACACACGGTCGCATTTTCCGATCAAAAGCTCACATCGGTCTTTTGCTGGCGGAATTTCTGATCGTGTGTACGCGGCATTACTTCGGTGATACCAGACTAGATCTTCTGCGGACAGCACTTCTTACTCAGCTTTCTTTAGCTCCAGGGTCTCAGTATTCAGGTCCTCAGGTTGCCCACCTGAGGCCTCAGAAAAGCAAACATAGCAGCGTGCCCTCAAGGCTGGACTAATCCTCTCCGGGAAAAGACCCTAAGCTCAGTGTGCTCACCAAATATATACGGTCTCCCAGCATGCCTTCAGAGCCTGCCTGTATCAATATTCATGCTGCCATCTACAGAGCTCCACACCTATCATCCAGTAACTCCTCAAGTTCCCTGGTTACAGAGGAAGATATCAGACAGACTGGCAGCAGCCGAGCACACCGAGCATAACTAACTAATTAATTGCAGCTACACTGAGTAGTGTGGCAAATAAATGTACTATTTTTAATATTATTATCATCAGAGCTGTAGTATATTAGAATGGTCAAAACTTAATTCGGAAAGAGAGTCCCGGAGCAGAAGGAGAGAAAAGAATTGGCGTAGGGACGGCATGACAGGTGTGGACAGGACAGTCATGATTAAGAAAGGAAAATATGTCCCCTTTAAGAAAAGGGGATTGGCCGGAGAAGGGGAGGCGCTCTGGTCAGTAAGCTGGAGAAAGGAAGGGATCTGACATCACTAGTGAGCGGCGGAGGAGAAGATTCCCACCCACCCTCCCGAGTTAGGTTAATTATAATGTGGGCTGTGGAGGACAGCCGGTGCAGTGTGTGATCTGGACATAACACGGTTGGCCGTCTCTGAGTCCGGGGGCTTGCGACTGGAGGCCTAAAGTTTAAAAGAAGTTTGTCGTGGTGACCAGGTGTGTGTCTTACCCTCGAAGACCCCAAAAAGAGGGTATAAGTTGATTGAGAGGGCAGTGATTGGGTCTTTGGAGGAGGAGAAGATTGATGTTATATGTATATAACATGGTTGGTACCCATCTGTGGATGGGGTTAACATGGTTGGTACCCATCTGTGGATGGGGTTAACATGGTTGGTACCCATCTGTGGATGGGGTTAATATGGTTGGTACCCATCTGTGGATGGGGTTAACATGGTTGGTACCCATCTGAGGATGGGGTTAACATGGTTGGTACCCATCGGTGGTATGGGGTTAACATGGTTGGTACCCATCTGTTGTATGGGGTTATCAGGTACCTTCCGGTTAACGAGGGGTTAACCGGGAATGGGTAAACGGTAGGTCACTGCGAAGGTTGAGTACCGTCTCTGAGTCCGGGGGCTTGCGACTAGAGGCCTAAAGTTAAAAGAAGTTTGTCGCAGTGACCAGTGATGGGTGTTACCCTTGAAGACACCAAAAAGTACATAAAAAGTTGGTTAAGAGTTATTTAAATATTATTTATTTAATTTATGGAAATTAATAATAAAAGGCCGTCAAGGCCATTTACTCCATAATTTTGTCACGTAATTTGTGGGGGGATTTGGAGGGATTAGATTCTATGTCTAACGGGTGACGTAAGTGACTGAGTTAGGTCCTTCACATGTCAAGCTCAGTTGGCCCTTTCACACACGTGTCTAGGAAGGGTAAAATACTCACCTGTAATGATGGATCTAGCAAACCCAATCTCTCTAAAGCCCCATACACACGCTCGGATTATCCGAGGACCAGGTCCGTCGGATCATGTCCGTCGTACTTTGTCCGATGTTGGTTTTGCGTACACACGGTCGGACAAAGTTGTCGGAAAATCCGATCATTCTGAACGTGGTGACGTTTGTTGCCTACGACGGGACTACGTAGAGGCTAGTAGCCAATAGCTTTGGTCTTGTAATGTGATCTGAGCATGCGTAGCACTTTGTCCGTCGGACAACGCTACACACGATCGGATTTGGTGTGATCGGACCTTGTTGTCCAAAAATCTATCCAGCAGGAGATAGGACTTTGTCCGTCGGACAATCCGACGTACACTGTCCGATGGTGCATACACACGGTCGGATTTTTCGACAACATTGTCCAATCGGACAGAATCCATGCGAAAATCCGACCGTGTGTATGGGGCTTAAGATTGCTATGAGTAGCCATAATAATATGGAGAAGCTAGTTTGGCTATGTGGTATGGACTAATTGCTTTAGCTTTTATATAGTATCACATTGCAAGTGTCAGGTGTTTCGCAGTGTATATGGTTAGTACATTTTGCCGCTAAAAAGTGCATGACGCTCCTTAACCACTTCGCATCCAGGGCAATTCTGACATTTCTCTCCTACATGTAAAATTCATTTTTTTTTTCCAGAAATTTACATAGAACCCCCAAACATTATATATGTTATATATGTTGCAACTTTTTATCTCGCACGGTATTTGCGCAGCAATTTTTCTAACACGTTTTTTTCAGAAAAAAAAAACAGTTTCATGCTTGAATTTAAAAAAAATAAAACAGTAAAGTTAGCCCAATTTTTTTGCATAATGTGAAAGATGAAGATACGCCGAGTAAATAGATACCCAACATGTCACCCTTCAAAATTGCACGCGCTCGCGGAATGGCACCAAACTTTGGTATTTAAAAATCCCCATAGGTGACGTTTTAAATTTTTTTACTGGTTACATGTTTTGAGTTACAGAGGAGGTCTAGGGCTAGAATTATTGCTCTCGCTCTAACGTTCGCGGTGATACCTCACATGTGTGGTTTGAACACCGTTTTCATATGTGGGCAGGACTTACGTATGCGTTCACTTCTGCATACGAGCTCACGGGGACAGGGGCGCTTTAAATTTTTTATTTTTTTTTTTTTATTGTTAATTTTACTTTAAAAAAAAATTTGATTACTTTTATTCCTATTACAAGGAATGTAAACATCCCTTGTAATAGGAATATGGCATGATCTGACCTATTTGCAGTGAGATATGGGGTCAATAAAACCCTACATCTCACCAAAAAACTATCACGGCTTCGCAGCCGAGGCGGCACTGTTATTTGAATGCAGAGGCCGGGCGTGACGTCATAACATCGCGCCCGGCCTCCGAACGATCATAGAGACTCCAGCGACCATCTGGTCCGCCGGAAATCTCTATGATCCCCATCCGGGGGCCGGCGGATCCTGTGTCTGACTCACCGATGGAAGCGCTGAGTCGGTAGAAGCACCGGAGGGCGGCGGGAGGGGGGGGACATCCCCTCCCGCTGCCCGTAAGAACGATCAAGTGGTGGAACAGCCGCTATGATCATTCTTATGGTGCAGGGAATCGCCGGCTGAAAATGCCGATATCTGAATGATGTCTGTAGCTGCAGGTATCATTCAGATATACCCCCGGAAAGTCAAGGACATCCTATGACGTACCTTGGGCGCCAAGTGGTTAAGGATCTTGCTTCCTATGTATGAGTGTGAACCTATTGCTGCAATCTGTGATCCATGCTACCATGCTACTGATAATGTGTACTAACACGTGCACTGGATGCTTTCATGTTATTATACAAATTTGTCTACGGTATTTAAAAGGATCGCCGTCGGTTCATGCATCTCTATATGAGAAGCAAAGTACTCACCTGCTGTGCTAATTCAATCTGGGTGACTGGAGCATATTACGAGTGGTTGCATGTATAAAAAAAAATCTGTAGACTGTGTGTTATGGGCACGATGCCCTGGCTTTCATGTTTAACGATGCTGGAAATGTTTGGAACCTTGTTACTTATATAGACAGCACATTCTCATTATAACTCCAAAGGACGTGGTACAGCTTGGGTATAGCACTTACTACGCATGAAAGCCTGTTGCCAGAATTTATGATCCTTGTTAAAGGGGCTACAGATACCACAGATATCTTATACATCTATCTTGAAGGACCACATGGTATACATTGTATTTCATCATTGAGGTCATGGCTGTATATTCAGCTTTCATGTGATATACATCTTTGATTATATGATCTCACTATGTTGAATCGGTTTTAGCTACCTACAGGTCCTTCTTAACTTGTCATGTGCCAGTACCATTTCAAACGTATGTCTCATTGATGTATGCAGGAGAGTATTGGAGTGTTGCTATTGGTTGACAATACCGTCATCTCACTTTTTAATGTACACAAGGGGGTATTTTTGGATGGGGATTGACATTCAAGTTTTATACAGCTGTCATGTACCTATATGTGGATGACAAGGGTGGCCTCTAGTACAGTTCCCGTCTCCACACCCCTCGAAGTTGAGACAGGGTCTGGAGGAGCGATGGAAGGGCACAAGTGCCAGGATGCAGGAGCTGAGGACTGGAACTTGGCACAGGGTATCAGATGAGCAGAGGTACAGCTCGTGGTACCCCATGGATACACCAAGTTCAGTTATAAGTGAAGTAGAGTCACAAGACAAGGGCACCAAATCATAGGAAGGATCAGAGTCAGAAACGATCAGAGGTCAGCAACGTAAACACAAAGCCGATGGGCAGAATCTTGGTTAAAAGTCCAGACCAAGGTCCATAACAGAGATGGGCAGCAAACATAGGCAGACAAGTGAAAAAGTGAGAGGATCTTGGATTTAAAGGAATCATTTTATTTCTCCAACATCCATGGATTAAATTGTCTTTTGGATTGCCCTGCCTCTTTTTTGTTTGCTGCAGCTGTGGGTCATTATATATAAAGAGTTGTTCATTGTATGTTATTTTATCACGACTAAGGCCTCCACAAGATGCTGAAACGCATCAATCTTTTCCAAAGAATTGATTCATTTTTATGCCTTGATTAATAAAATGATTCCTTTAAATCCAAGATTCTTTGATGCCGGACTCTCACTTCTTTACCGAACTAACGGCAAGTACCACGTGAGTCTGGGCACAGGTTTTTGGATTTCATCCTATTGATATTGGATTTTTGGGGTAGCCGTACCTTTACCTTTTGTTTATAGGCAGACAAGGGTAGTCCAAAAGCAAGTCAAATGGAAACAGGGTTTATAACAAAAATGGAAATTGAAGGGCCACACCACAGCTAAGAGGTCCAGATTAGGGTTGCCACCTTTTCTTCAAGCCAAACCCGAACACTTTAGCGTCTCAGGGCACATTCGTTTACGCAGTATACACTATAGGATTATAAAAGACCTGGGACACCTTTGGGTGCCCCAAGGAGAGTGGTGGTAATGCAGCGCGCTGCGGCAAACAGTAGGTGTGGCTAAACTGCTCTTGCTGACATCATGCCCCCCAGTGATGACACACCTGCCCCCAGACAGCAGCCCCGCAGCTCCCGAATGGCAACAGATTTTTGTGTGACTATCTCAGTTACTTTGGAAGCCACAGCCCAGTCTAAATAATGTGTCGGGCAGACTGAAACCCGGACACAAGATTCCAAATCCGAACTGTCCGGGTGATTCCTGGACAGGTGACAACCCTAGTCCAGATACAAACTTTATTCCAATAAAAGTCACTGGGACAATCCAAAATGTAGCCAACGGCTGCCAAACCAGCTGCTGACAAGCATATTTTTCCTTGGTTATTTTTCTTAATGACAAGCATATTACCTACCTTCACTTTTCCTCTCCCCACTCCACATTTGAATTAGCCCATTGTTAACCACTTATTGATTGACTGAAATAGAGAATATATTTGATCCCAACAAATAAATAAAAATTTTCATTTTCATGTGCTGACAATTGACTAAAGCAATACGTCCGGACTTTTTTCAGTGTTAAATGTTTGGTTTTATGTTTGTCCTGTTTGTCCAATTTCTCTGTAGTAATGCAATTCAATGTCTGATTGTTTTGGTTGGATCAATAATTTATTGCAAATAGTAACCCCCTTTTTAGCCTTTCCTTACCGGGCTTACCTCTCCCCTTTTTCTAAATGCAACACCCCAAAAAGGTGAATGATCTATCACAGGTCATTTCATGTATCTGACCGTGGATTAGTGGTTAACTTGCATTCTCCCCTCATCCCCTTTCCTCGTTTTTCTTTCAGCTGCTGACAAGGCCTATGCTTGCAATCACTCTGGAAAAAATAAGATCCAGTTCACTTCTAATATATTCACATTGTTGTCAATCAAGCCCTGATAAAGGGGGCGCTCTTGGTATCCTAAAACAAGTTGTATTTGGACCTCACCGGGAACCAAATCATTTACATCACCATCAATACTGTACTTTAGTTACGATTTAAATATTGCGCTTGCCAGCAGTGGACGTGCCTGCATGTCCACGTGTGCACGTGCCCATATGTGTGCATAACAATGCATGTGTAATTACACTTCTATGCCCATAAACATGTGTACTGTATGTGTACCCACATTTGCCTGATGGCTGGCACAATGATCCCATCAACGGCGTGAATTTATAATAAAGAATTTTTCAATATTTCAATATATCTTTTATTTTACTTGTTTTGATATAGCTCTGTTTGGTTTGGAAGTTACTGCCAGTTCACTCGCTGAAATATATTTATTACTCTACCGCTGGTGAGGCTTTAAGCATGGTGCATTGTTTCCTGTATACCATTATCACTTTTGTAGCACCCTCTAGTGTGTGCTACTAGAAATGAGTGTAGGAAAAAGCATTTTTCTGACCCAGGGATAAATCCGAGTCACTGAATCTGGGTCAGGGTTATTACAGGCCAGGGCTGAATGACTCATCCTGGCAGCTCTGTGATGCCTCCCGCTGGTATCTGGAAAGTTGGAGAACATTCCGGAACTAGTGGGTGGAGGTGAGGAGGAGCTACCTTGAACATTTATGGGCTCTCAGCCAATCCCCAGGAGTGGGCCTGGCAGGCAACTGGGATAACCCATAAACAGACATGGACCATGCCAGCAAGGAAGTCGGTGCAAGATGGAGAAGCAGTGCTAAGAGGCGGTTGTGGCCCTTGAGGGACCCCCATCAAGGGGGGTTTACCTCGGGTAAAAGCTTGGGAGGCTGGCCTGGAAGGATCCCACCACAGGAGGCAGTTGGAGGGATTCATGCCGGAGAAGCAGCCGGAGAGCGCAAGCAGAGACAGTGAGTAGATCAGCATGGTGCAGGGACAAAGACAAGAGGAGAGACTGCCAGCTATAACAGTGCTTTGCCAAGTCTTCATCTAACCTTGCCCTGAGAAATCTCCATGTGTGTGAGCCAGTAAGGCAGGACTGGGGCAGAGAGTCAGTTGGGAGAACTGAGAGGAAGAGCAGCCAGGCATGGCTGGTGGCAGCCAGATGGGCTAGCATTCTGCAGGCAAGTGGAGCTGGGATCGGTGGCCACAGGGAAGCAGAAGAAATGTTATGCTGTTCACTCCATTTGTGTTACTTTTGTCAATGGACCGAGAGTTCCTGCCTGTAAAGGGCCTTTGCTGAACTAGCAATTTACTGTTAGTTCCTCTTGGAGTGAGCAGCAGGTGCGGTACAAAGCAAACAAGTTTGTGCAGGAGGAAGGAAGAAGAAGATCTGTGTTTGAACATTTTCAAGTTGGGCATCCCATAATTCCCCTACCCCATCCAAGTTATCATTCCCTAGTAAAACAACCAGACAAGCCAAGGACTGATTTTTCTGTGGTGGAGTGAATGAAGGAAATGCTAAGTGACTGACTGTGCAGAAGTGGGGAACCCCAACTTAGCAGCTCTTACGAGGGGTGTGCCACACTTTCCTGATTATTTGTACCTGTTGCCTAAACAGCTTTCACTAGGCACCTCAATATTTATGTGGTACGTCTGAAGCTCTGACGTGTTAATGAGACGTGCCACGCCGCGGGAAGAGGAAAACTTGCCTCTCCTGATTATATTTCCAAGTGGAGGATGACAGAGCTCACCGAAAACACCAATTATTCTCACAGTGGGGAAGGTGACGAACTGAGTGTTACATTAAATAAAAAAGAGCCAGCGAGGGTATAGAAAAGGGGGTGTCCAGACTTGTAAAGTCTGGCAAGAGACCAAGGTAAAGACAAAACATTTGGCCTGCACTATGCCAACCATCATACACTTGAATGCTTCCATTGGGTCAGGCGTAGACCGCTCTTCTCGTGTCACCTTCTGTGTATGAAACACATTACAGGTCGTAAATGGGGGGGGGAAGTGTTGGCTATTGGGGCGCTACTTATTCAGCAACCCATTTTGTAAAAGTGGAGTTCCTGTATAGATATAGTTCTTGTTGTTCTTGTACAGCCCTGAATTTTAGAGGCACGCTAACACTTTAAAAGTCTTTGTAGATATATTTGGGAATAGGATTAGCTTTAAGTAAATGTTAACTCAAACTGAAGGAAACTTTAGTTCGCTAAAGCAATAGGTATCATAAATAATGGGTAGCGCTACCTCAGTAGGAGCCGCTGACTATAACAGGTTCTTTCCCACAACGGTGCAGAGCTAGCCAGGCACACAGCAACAGTCTATTTACTCCGGCTCAGAAATCAGTCTAGGAGATGTCTTTTTGTAATTTATTGCTGAATAAAGTTGGAGAGGGTGCATGGTGATATGGGATACTCCAGAAAAATTAACAGTAACAAGAGGACACATTTTTGTCCTAACCTTCTCTCAACAATCCCTATGCCAAGAGCAGAGGGAGAAAGTGACCAGAATTGAGACCTTGTAGGAAACTAGGCTATCTCAATGCTGCCACTGGCACCATTCCCTTTGGCTAACAGGGATACCCAAAGGGCAATTTCTCCAAATTGCATTTCTTTGGACAATTTCCATTCTCAAGCGAACATCTTGAAGCAGCTTTCTCTTGATGACCAACAATTTGATGACTGTACTTAGCAAATCTCTTCTAGGGATTGTGAGGCCATTTTGATCTATAGGGATCAGGTAACAGGTAACATGCACAAGAAACAACATACAGTCATTAGGATCTTGAGCTCGTATTAACTATAAATAACCACTCATAGTTCGACATCCTTTCCATCTACATAACCACAAACCTAAATCCCTAAGGTATTAGCTTAATGAACTTTACTGGCACATAGATTGTGACACTCGTGTAGTTAAATCCATAACAACATTTTTATTCCAAATACATTAAGACCTATTATAGGTCATAAAATATTCCAACAGTACCTCAAATATATGCCCATGTATGATAACTCTCCATATAAGCATATTACATAACTTATGTTTCGTAGAACATAATAATCTGTGGGGAATGTTCCTCATCGATCAACGTGTTTCCCATTGCTGCTTCATCGTGACAGAAGAGGAGACATTGCACTAATTGTATGGGCAACAAAAATTATTCAAAATAGCCTATAAAATACATACATATACATTGTATACAAACAATATAATATGTGATGGTCCACAACTCCCGATAAACTGATGTGACTCATACGCAGAAAACTCTCAGAGTGGGCACTGAGAAAGAAAGTAGCACGGCCAGCATGGCAAACCACCTTGGATAATCTCTATGGGTGAAGATCAAATCTGTCCTGCCTGTAAAGCCAGACACTGGGAACCAGGATGCAATAGGGGACACTAAGACAGCAGGTCTGGCCTTTTTGGAAGGGGCCAGGGGTTGTCTCCTAGAAGCCCGAGTAGGCCTGTGAACCAGGTTCTTCTGGGCCAGTTTGGGGCAAAGAGGACCACAGGTTTCTTTTCTTGCTCTATTTTGTGGAGCAGTTGCGGCAGAGCTCGCACTAGAGGAAATGCATTGGCTTACAAGTAATCCCCTTGCCTCAGAGAGGCAATAACTTACCTTGTCGAATCTATGTGAATCTTTTGAATTTGAAAGTATTTGTTCCAGGACAGATCCAGGACAGGACAAATACCTCAGCTGGGTTTTGGTACAATGAACAGGTTGGGGTAGAATCCTTTGAACCTCTTCTCCAGAGGACCCTTTCCTTAGGCAATTAATGATGGTTCAGGGCATTTTGCAGATCTGACTGTCTTTTGGCAGATTTTGGCTGATTTGAGAGAAAAAAAGTGTTGAGGAGGTAGAGTTTTAAACTCTATATTGTACCCCTTTGAAACCACCAATTGAACGCATAGGTCTATGACGTCTGGGACTTAGAGATAGGAAAACTGTAGCAGACTTCCCTCCACTCATAGGAGTGAGGGTGCCCCTTGATTGGGAAGAGGGCTTTGAGGAGGACTTGGTGGGATTTGTGGGCCAAGTCTTGCACCAACAGAAGGGATAGGAGTGATTTCTTTGTAAGGGAGAAGAGGTCCGTTACTTTAGGAGATTAGCAAAAACTTAGGACTTGCAGAGTGGGATATGGTTATATGGGATAACATCCCCTTTTGCATAGATTTAATTTATTGCATTGTGTAAAGGTGAGACAAAATTAGTGTAAGAGGTATATCTGAATGTTGGGCAGACTCTTACCCAGGAGGCAGCTCTGAAACTTATTTTCGGCGATTCAAATTAAGTAAAAAGATAAAGCAGGTAGCACAATGATAAGTGCAAAGTGGAGCAAACCAATCTCTTTAGTGAAGTTACGTTATATCAAGATGGATTCTGATTGGCTTTTTACTGATGAATGATTTTATATATATATATATATATATATATATATATATATATATATATATATATATATATATATATATATATATATATTTATTTATATATTTATATATATATTTTATATATATATGCTGTATATATACTATATACAGAAAACTCTGTACTCTTAACCAATATCAGAGATTCCAGCTCTGAGCGCCAGACACCAGGCTTATTATTTCCATCACAGGTCTCCATCGGCTGATAAACGGCCTCCTACCTTGTAATATAAGAAACACATGCATCCCTGCTCTCACAGACCAGGAATATCGCCCTGTAAAACCTGGTTGAATGCCTGCCAAGAAACTTTTTTACGGGCACCTGGGCCTTTTCCTACGACCCCAGGAAATCTGTTTACCGTATTAAGGGCTCTTACCACCTCCATATAAAGGACGTTAACATCAAAGTTGGGATTCTTTTTGACGTCTTTAATAACACATGACTGGATCTTTTCATTGTGGCAACTTCACAATCAAACTGGTCGATGTTGCATTGGCCAGTCTATAACTCCCAATGTTGTGCAGACCCAATGGCAACACCTGCTGTGATAGACAGCAAGCAAGAGATTGTGTTGGGAGATGGTTGGGCCTCCCACATTGGCCAAACGATGACGGAATTGTTAAAAGCAACAGCTGGGTTGAACAGTATTGCATTAACTGAAAAATACTGAAGGACCAGAGACATATCATATATACCATACACACACTATTAAATAATAGAATCCACATATAACAGATTCATAAAAATTATTTTTAGGGATGTTTGCAGCTCAGTTGATGGTTTATGAGTGCCTATACCAATTTACAGAGAATCACAGACCACTATTTGCCATCTTATGATGTGCTCACAAAACTGCCATATTTAAAACATTTTGACTTCAGTAGGGTTGGCTGCTACAGGTTACTGCACTTAAAGTCCTGCTCCAACCAAAAATAAGATGTTTGTACTTATCGAAAAATCTTTATCTTCATGTTCCTTAAGAGGCACAGCAACATTTGGGCTGTACTGCTGCTTACAGGTTTCCTGCCAAGCATGAAATGAGGAGTACCTCTTATCCTTCAATGTAGAGACAACCAAATGAGGTCATCTAGAAGGTAGAGTACCCCACTTAGTGCCATCCAGCAGATGGACCAGGGCACTTGACTCATAGTTACATAGTAAGTAAGGTTGAATATTTATATATTCACCAGTCCATCCAGTTCAACCTGAATGAGAATAATTATCCCTATTTATTTAAGGTACCCATATAGCGCCGTCAATTTTACAAAGTGCTCCACACATACATCGCACGCTCACATCGGTCCCTACCCTCAAGGAGCCCACAATCCAAGGTCCCCAACTCACATTCATATATTAGAGCCAATTTTGGACAGAAGCCAATTAGCCTACCAGCATGTCTTTGGGAGGAGGAAACTGGAGTACCCGGAGGAAACCCACGCTGGCACAGGGAGAACATGCAGACTCCAGGCAGGTAGCATCGTGGTTGGGATTTGAACCAGCGACCCTTTTTACTGCTAGGAGGGAGTGCTACCCACTACACCACTGTGCCACCCCCAAGGCTCATTGAAGGCTGAATTTCCATCCACTCTCTGTCCAACTGGAACCCAGTCTGAATACAGCCACAGAAGAAGCAGGAACTTTCTGATTTTGGGAATCAGATAGAAAAACCAAGGATAGTAAAACATCAACTGAAGGAGTTCTCACAAGATGATGAAAAGGAACCACCCCATCCCCTGCTAGGGCCCAGCAGGCTGCATTCAAGATTCTGTGGTCTAAGCAGACCATTTATATTTCTCAACCTTAGTCCAGTGTTCCAGGCATAAAAGGTTAGGCAAAAGAGGACTGGGGATACGTTTTAAAAGGGGAGACCATGTCAGGACATCACGACAGCTCTACAAATTCCAAAAGGAGAAGAAAGGGAAATGTGTCTGACAGAGAAGGGGAATAAAGGTGCTTCTGGAGGACACTAAATGGTTAGGATCCTATTAGGGGAAGAAACAAAGACAAATCCCTGTTGACCTAGCCAGGAAGTCACTCAAAAGACAGTAGAGTACCACGTAACTCGAAGGGTTCCCCAGTATTCGAGGATGAAGTACTCCCTTGTAAGGAAGAGTATGAGTTTGTGTGGGGTGTCACCTACAAAGGGTGTGGGGGACCCAAAAAGTTCCGGAATGACACGGTTGAGTATAGCAATACCATGAGGGTAGTGAGAGGCAGCCAAGAGAGGTGCCAAATCTAACCTGAAAATTACAATGGGGGACCTGAGTACCCAAATGTTGGGGAGGTTAACTACCCAAGGTTCCATCTGGATGAACAAACCAAGCTCTATAAGTTTAAACAAAGGTCTGATGACCTCTGGCTGTAAAATCTATGGCCTGAGTAGGAAAAAGGTTTTGGATGCCTTCATGCAAATACTACTAAAGTAGATAAAAGAGAAGGGTGAGAGTTCTCCTGCCCTTCCACAGACCTTCTATGCTAATGCAAGAGCAAGATCTGGCCATGGAAAACGTTGCTGATGATTGTGTCGACAGATCCCTGGATGTCCCTTCAGAGTCCCAAGCACACAACCACAATCCATTACACATTACTATGGACATCAGTCTCATCTATGACAAGAGTTCTGATGCACAGAATAAGCCATCAAAGCTAAACACTAAACATCTGTCCAGCTGTTTTAGGAAACAAGGAGCCTGCCTTTGCAATGGAGGGATCCTCTTTAAGGGAATCTACGTACTCTGACATGGTTTGCAGGATAGGGCAGAGAGTAACTCTAATCAAACCGGGAGCTCAGGAGGGAATTTTACTTACTAGTAGTGAAATCCCTTGAGGGGGGGAACACCTCTGACACATTTGTGGGTATACTGTACCTAGGGTGTGAATCACTGACGGTGGGAACAAACCACTGAGTCATAAAATACCTTTAAAAGGTGAAAAGTTCCAAGACTCTCATAGGTCCCACAGGATGCTTCAAGTTCTCATAGAGGAATGAATTAAATATAGCTGATGCAGTGGAAATGTCTTAGCAGCTATAGGAGCTCTAAAGGATCCTAGGCCTGGTACAGCAGACAGATTCTCCAGATACAGGGTATTACGTACTACTGTATCAAGGAAACAACTCCTTGTAGATCTGCTTAAATTACAGAAAATAAAAAAACCTTTCCAGAGGTAGGTTGATGGGACTCTGAATCCTAGTCAGAAATGATAACAGGACTGATCAAAGGTTGTGTCTGAGTTAGGGACTCATGCTGGTGTATCGCCTGCGTTTATCTAACAAGGTTACTCAAAAGCCCCATACACACGGTCGGACAATCCGCGGACCAGGTCGGTCGGATCCTGTCCGTCGTACTTTGTCCGATGTTGGTGTTGCGTACACACGGTCGGACTACGTTGTCGGAATATCCGGTCTGCAAGAACGTCGTGACGTAAGTCGTTGTCCACGAGATTAGAAAAGGGAAGTTCAGCACCACGTCAGGCACCCGTTGGGCTCCTTCTGCTGATCCCGTGTTTATCGCGAGTTAGTCGAAGTTTGGTGACTTAAGATTCGCGCTTCTCAGTTTTCTGACTCAGATCGTTACTGCTCTTCAGTTTGTGCTTGTCGTGCATATCTGTTTATTAGTGCGTGTAGTCAGTTCGCATTTGTTGGTCATTGCGGCCTATATCTTGATATAGGACGCTTTGATTTGCACTGCTTATTGTCTGCTCGTTTCTGGTATTCATTTCGTTCTTTCAGGCCTTGCTGTTTATCGGTGCTTTCTGTTTGTCCGTTCTGACCAGCCGACCTTTTGTGACCTTGTGAGCGATGTTTCCCGTGCGTACTCGTCGCCGAGTTCGTGCTGTACGCGGAATTGGTGTCGGGCTTTTAGCTTTGACCCAAGACCCGTCCATGAACAGAGTGACGAGGAGTATGTGGACCAAGAATTGGTTGCTTCAGCGTGACCAATTCTCGCACATGCCTTTGCTTCATGAGATCCGGGAGAATAATCCTGATGATTTCAGGAACTTTCTCAGGATGACGGACCCCGATTTTCACCGTCTTTTGGCTTTGCTGACCCCCTTTATCAGCCGGCAGGATACCTGCATGAGACAAGCCATTACTCCGGAGCAGAGGCTTGTTGCCACGTTGAGGTACTTGGCGACAGGGAGAAGTCTTCAGGATTTGAAGTTCTCTTCAGGTATCTCTCCCCAGGCCCTGGGAATCATTATTCCAGAGACCTGTTCTGCCATCATCCAGGTCCTGCAGGAGGACTATATTAAGGTAACATTTCTCCTTTACTATTCCCTTCTATGTATGCTCTGTTTGCTAATGTCTTCTATTTTTGACCTCCTTCCCTAATTACCATGATTGCAATATGCTCTAATATGCTGTGCCCCTTTTCTCCTTCATGCATTTTTCCCTTCACTTACCTCCCCAGCATGCTCTTCTGCCCCAATAGACACCTATGGCCTAGTCACTTAAGCAATGTATTTTGTCTGCTGCATAGTATTTTTTGCCCCCAAACACCCCCTAAAATATGCACAAATGTTTGCTGTGTGGTTTACTTCATGTAGAGCCCCTTTTTTTTTTTTTTTTTTGGTGGGGGGGGGGGGGGGGCAAACTCATTAGGAACCCCCTCCCCCAACTGCTCTGTCAGATGGTACCAATCCTCTATCTGCTGGCTTTCCCAAGGTCAATACACACTATATACCTACCTCTTTATAGTGGGCATCTTTAGGGATGAATTCTGCAAAGCATGTAGTGCAAGGGGCTGCCTCCATACTTGCCATTTCCTAATTTTTTGGGTTCTTTCTCTCCTATTAGCTTGCTTGGAAATTTCATAATGTCACAATGTGCTCTCCTTTTTTTTGGGGGGGGGGGGGGGGGGGGTGGAAATGTTAGTTTAGCTTTCCTGGGGGCTGCCAATAGTGTTAAGTACAGAGTGTCTGGCCAAACTAGCACACATTATTGAGCCATTTGCCAATCAATGAAGTGCAGAGGGTTACCTGTCCAACAACCCCCCCCCCCCCCAAAACCCTAGTTATTGCCAATGGCCCATCAGAAGTGTGGGGATTGATGGGGGGTGAGTAATCTGTGAAGGGGGCCCTCTACTTTTCTCTGCAAATACTTTCCAGCCTCCAATTTTATACAATGCTCTTGTTCCAAGATGTTGATTGTCTAATCTGCTTGCAATGTTTATGTGCAAAGTGACTAATTATTTTTTCTTGTTTCACTCCACAGTTCCCTTCCACGCCACAGGAATGGCAGACTGTGGCCTCCCACTTTGCCAGCCGTTGGGACTTTCCTAACTGCGGAGGGGCAATTGATGGGAAACACGTCCGCATCGTCCCACCGCCCAACTCGGGGTCCTACTATTATAATTATAAAGGGTTTAATAGTGTAGTGATGTTGGCGGTGGTGTCGGCAACATATGAATTTATGTATGTGGACGTGGGGATGAACGGCCGGATCTCGGATGGTGGTGCCATTGCGCACACGGAGTTCTACTGGCGTCTCCAAAGTGGCAGTCTGTGCTTGCCACCTCCAGAGGAGAATGCAGAAGGACTCCCCTTCGTCTTTGTCGCAGATGAAGCGTTTGCGTTGACTCCCCATCTGATGAGGACGTTCCCGATGAGGACCCTCACCCCAGACTAGAGGGTCTTCAACTACAGGCTGTCCAGAGCCAGAAGAGTTGTGGAGAACACTTTTGGCATCCTGGCCAGCCGCTTCCGCCTGTTCTTGACGGCAATTAACTTGGCGGAATACAAACTGAACCACATAGTTCTTGCCTGTTGCATATTGCACAACTTCCTCAAAAGACATAACAGGAACTATGTGGTGCCCGTTGGCCCAGATGTGGAGGGCCCTCCAAATGCGGACCTCACAGCCCTTCAAGTGGCACGTCCAGGCTTGCCCCCTCTAAATGCCCACGCGGTCCGCGAGCAATATATGGAGTACTTTGTGGGTAGGGGGGCCATTGCTCTGCCTGACGATGTGTGAGAGGCATTTTTTAATAAATGTGATATTTCAACCAACCTATGATTTCTTGTCATTTCAGTATTATTTTTAGCTTATTTTACCTTGAATTTTTTTCCCTTTGCCTTCGACAGTGGGAATGCACTTTCTGGGCAAAAGGAGGTAACAGTCTCTTCTTCCCAAAAAAGATTATTCTCATGTTGTGTGTTTGCTACCTAATCTTTGGTCTAGAGAAGGTTTGTACTGCATAACTGACACCCAAAATACTCCTTTTCATCACCAGGTCAGACATGTGTGTATTCTCAAAAATGCTGTGCTCCGTGTTTTCGTACAAAGCACTGTGGGTGTCATTTACATAAGTCAAATCGACTATGCTCTACAAGTGCAGTGAAAAAGTGCCCTGGAAAAGAAACTTGCAGTGCAAAGTGGACTTGCCTTTAGTAAATAACACCCATTGCCCCCCATATGCTTTACATTTGACATACATAATGCATTGTGTTTTTTAAATAAGGAAGCCACACATTTAGAAAAATAAAAAAGTTTACTTGGAAAACATTCACAAGTGCGTTTACAATCTTCACGCCCAAACTGACAACATCTTGGTTATTTACAACATTGTTTACAAACATTCCGCAATTGGTAAAACCAGGCATGGAGCAAAACAGAACCTATGAACTAGGAAAGTTCAACTTTGTAAAGTGAAGACAAGATCAGACATGACTATATGTTCAAAGTGTGTTTGATCTTGCCTTCATCACATGGGGGGGTCACCCCTGGAAAGTGGAAATTTAGAACATGCACACAATTTGGGTCTGAAAATGGTCATTAGATGGTAAAACACATGCCTAGAAGCTTCAAAAGTGCCATTTTCCATCATGGGGATGAATGGACGTTTTTTGGGGGTGCAACCCCTTCACCACAACCACTTTCGTAGTTCGTAAAGTGGTTGCACCCCCAAAAAAACGTTGGCATTCATCCACCATGATGGGAGCTAGCACATGTGGACACAATGTGTGCATGTTCCAAATTTCACACAGTTCTTAAGTTGCAAATGTGTTCAGAAGCTGGCACAAATGTGTGTTAATTACTTGGTGCGTTTTCATATTTTTCCTAAAACATCAATGATGTTCTTCAATTTTTGTTGAACATCATTGATGTTTTGCTTTATGTAATCTAGACCTCTATTGCAGACCATTATCTCCCCGATGAGTACGTGGGCACTCTCTGTGGTAAAGTGCGATTTTTCTTCCACAACATCCACGTCACCTAAAAACCACAAACAAACAAAAATGGGGTGTTGGAAATGAGGCAGCCATACATTGATTAGCTTACCAGTAGCTGTGTTCTCCCACACTCACCTGTTGTGGTGACAATTTCTCCAAGTTCGATGATCTCTCCTTCCTCCTCCTCCTCCTCTGCTTCTGCTCTTTCACCTTTTTTGGGAGGTGTTGGTTTTGGGGTTTCCTCAGACGGCCCAAGTTTTCGCTCCCCTATGAGAATGTACAAAAGGAAGATTTAGCAACACAATCTATTGAGGGCAGAAATAGGAAATGACAAACATTGCTTGAAAGTGACGGACACTATTTTTGTTTGGCCAGTTACAAATGCCAACTACATGAATGTAGTCACTTTGTAAAGGTGCTAAACTTACTAGCTTTTTGGTAGAAGTTTGTGTGATGGAGACCCCCCTCTAGTATCCACTGGAGCACATGTGTGGAAAAGCCTAATAAAAAGGGGGTTTGGGTGTCCCAGCACTAGTGCTCTAGAGTCCAGATGGGTAAACAGCTACTGGGTGACCTCTCCTTTACATTGAATAAATTGGCTTTACATTCTTGATGACATTTCTAGTGAGAACAAACTTCCTTTCCCCAAAAAAAACACCAAACATCGTATTATAAGTGGCCGAACGATCGAGGTTGCGTACGATCGAATGGACACACACGATCATGACAGTGGCAGAAAGATCGAGGCTGAGTACGATCGAATGCACAGACGAACCTGAAAGTGGCCATTTTGGAATGTACAACTTTGTAAAAATCAAACCACATGGAGCAGTATGCAAGCAAGAAAGCAAACACAAAACACAACTACTTACTTTTTTGAAGAATTCGCTTGATCTTTCTGTACTGATCGGCCTCCCTCAGTTTCAGGTCTGACCAGCGTTTCCTCAGTTGCTCCTTGGATCGTTGTACCCCAAAATGATTGTACAGCCTTCTCACAACTTTAGACATGATCTTGGCCTTGCGGACATTGGGGTTGAGGTAAGGCCCATACTTCCCATCATAGTCGCTCCTCTTTAATATGTCCACCATCTGCAACATTTCTCCAAATGACATATTGGAGGCCTTGAATTTCAGGCTCCGGGATCGGGACGTTTCTGCCTCCGGACTTTCCTCGTCCTCCTCCTCGTTGGTGGGATATTTGGGGCGCACCTGCTGTGTCCCCGCCATGTGCTCTCCCCACTGCGCCGTAAAGAGAAGGGGTGGGGAATAGACGAGAAAGATCGTCAGGGGCGGGCGGAGTTTGACGCATGCGCACTGTATATAAAACGTCACACGCCTGTGTCATAGCCACGATCTGGGAGACGAGGGGAGAGAAAGCTCACGCACGAGACGATCGCTAGAAACGAAGGTACAATTTGACGTTGGTACATAACTAGCCTAGACTGATTCGAACTTGAGGCTTCTTTATGGAGAAGATTAGGAGAGTTTAGCCTGACATAATTTATAGTGTTTGGTGTGGTGTTGTGTCTTGCAGAGATTATGAAGGGATTCAACTACATGAGTTTTCTCCCCCTCTTCATTGCCAAATACAGGGAATTTCCCATTTTATGGCAGGCTAAACACCCCCATTACAGCATCAAACCAAAGAGGTACGCAGCCCTGGAGGAACTTGTGGAATTTGTCAAGCCAAGGTTCCCCGCGGCAACTGTTGATGATATAAGAAAGAAAATTGGCAGCCTGAGGAGTGCGTATATCAGGGAGCGCAAGAAGGTCCGGAAGTCGGAAGAAACTGCAACTGCAGCAGATGAGGTCTATGCCCCCAAGCTCTGGTACTATGAGAGTCTCCATTTTCTCAAAGACCAGGCTGATGTCACGGAGCCACTCTCGACTCCTCCTTCCACGCTTCCTTGCGCGCAGGCCACCCCTGATGAGGCTTCCGAGGAGCAACCTGGGCCTTCCAGTCTGGAAGAGGTGGAGGAGCCCAGCTTGTTCCAGGTATAGTAGTTTTGTTACCATTTATGGGAATAATGAATGATGTTCACTTAATTCAGGATCCCCAATTGCTTAGTTCCTAACGTGTTTGACATATCAACAGACAGTAGTGTTGGAGACATTTGGGGCCAGAATCTAAACTGCAGGGCTGAGAATTGTATGGTTTTCTATTTGTAAACATTTTGCACCAGTCACTAGATGAGAATTGTGTGTGTTTGATGAACAAATAACTGAAACTATGTCCCTTTTTCATACACAGGAAGACCTCAGCCAGGAGGTGGCTGTGGAAGGTGGCAGTCAGGAGGAGGCAGGGGTTAGTGGCAGCCACGAGGTGGTAGTGGCAGCCAAGAGGGGGCTAGGCCTCGGAGCCTGACTGACACCCAAATCCCTCCCCTCCGCCCTCCGTACAGAAGGGCGAGAAGGGGGGGGTTATGCGGCAGAGTCAGCGCTCCGGATGATCAGAGAGGCTTCAGACTCCCTACATGCCACACCCACCGACGAGGAGACCTTTGGCTCCGTGGTTGTCACGAAGATGATGGGTATGGAGGTGAGGCAACGCAACATGTGTGAGGGGCTCATCCTCCATGTCCTAAATAAGGGTAGGGCTGGGGAGATGACCCCACTCACACATGTTTGCCATAGTTACCATGCTCCGCCTCCTCCTCCTCCTCCTCCTTCTGCCACCCCACCAGCACGACAGCCACAGCGTGCAAGGAAGCGTGGAAGGAAGACCTGAGAGTGACGACCTGGATTCAGTCTGGTCTGAGAGAAGATGGAGCCTCTTGTAGTACCAGAGCCTGGGGACCTAGATGGCATCTGCTGCAGTTCCGGATGCTTTGGACTTCAGGACCAGATTGCACTCCCCTTAATATACGTACTCCTCAGGCCCCCAATTTTCTACGCCTGAAAAATGATGGTTGCCGTGGGGGTCCAAGGCTTTGCAAATTCCCCAAGTTTCACCATGGCTGCGTTCCTCTTTGGTTTGTTGCTGAGACCTAAATAAATGTTTTTGGGATTTGAAATAATCAGTGACTATTGTGTTTTACTTTTCTACAATGACAGTTTTTCTTTGAGTAGGCAGGTACATTTCACTAATCCTAAAGTAGAATTAACAAGGGGCACCAACAACCAACAAACTCCTAGTAAATTTAAGCAAGAAATACAAATGTTAATAATGTGGTTTTGCTAAGTTGAGACACACAACCCCCCTCCAAAAAAAAAAAAAAAATTCTCCTTCAAATATGTATTCAGAAAAAAAAAAAAAAAAGACAAATCATGCTAAAAATATAACAAAGATTCTTTTACGATCTGAGTAAAAATAAACATGTAGTGTATAAATGCTGAAAAGTAATAAAGAACTAAGTTTGTGAGAAGTGCGGGTGAATAGGAGCAGCTAAAACATGTCATTCTTGTTGCATTGTAAAGAAAAAGAGAATGCGCTGCATTAAAGACATTTTAACATTGCAGCGTGACGAATGTGCTGTGTCGATTAGGAAAGGTAGTTTTACCTGACCGAGCGCTTCCGTCACAGAATTTCTTCTGAGCATGCGTAGCACTTTGTCCGTCGGACAACCGTACACACGATCGGATTTGGTGTGATCGGACACGGTGTTGTCGGCAAATCTTTCCAGCAGGAGATAAGACTTTGTCCGTCGGACAATCCGACGTACACTGTCCGATGGTTGCATACACACGGTCTGATTTTTCAACAACATTGTCCGATCGGACAGAATCCATGAAAAAGTCCGACCGTGTGTCAATTTGAATGAAAGAATGCTATCTAAACACCATTGTATGAAAACAGCACTAGTTTGAGAATTCTACTCAAACCAGAGAATCTGATCAACTGAACTTGTAATTTCTCCCATGTAATGTTAGGTCTGATGTTTAAAAAATCATATTTTAACAAACGCAACACATTCCGCCCTAGATTTTTTTTTTCTTTCTTTCAGACTCCATATAGAAAATCACTTCATTACTAATAAAACTCATTCTAAACATTAATTTTCCTTGAATGCAACACCTCCAATTTCTGTCATTGAGAAGATGTTTCAGTCTTTTAACTTAAAAAAAGTTCATTAGAAAGTCCATTCTAAAGTTCTGTAGAAACAAGTCCAGGCATGTAATACATCAAAGGCCTTGCTATCCACAGCTCTTGCGATCTTCCCTCATTTTTTCCATCTTGTAATCACTTTTCTCTGGTATTCTTATGGATCAAATCCGAGACAGCGTGTGGAGTGGAAAACAAAGCGGATTATCTGTTCCCTCTAATAATACATAAACAGTAGATCCAGGCCCTTCAGCTACGATCTCTCCTCTAAATGGCTTCTTGCCTGGATATCTGACTAACACTTTGCCCCCTGCCTGTACCCACTTCTGACCCTCCCACAGAACATCAATAGGGAGGAGAGGAAATATACTGATATTTCCCAGAAGATCACTGCTGTTTATTTTGGAAGGTTTTATGTTATGTAGCCTCACTTTCCACTCTTGCTGAGAAGTATCCACTAACCAGTCAGAGTCCCAGCCACTGTCTTGAAGCTCATCTGCCAATGCAAATATAACTTCAAAGCTTCCTGCCAGATTCCCTCTCATTCCTAGATAGGCTTCAGCTTCAGATATGTCACTCTTGGTTTCTATGTCATGGGAAGCAGTAACATGGTATCTGTTAAGCCCTGTTTTTTCAGGAACCTTACATAAATACTGAACTCTGCACTACATCTGTGGAATCTGTGCCCCAGCCCCTACCATCCTCTCATATGGTGTGCTTTTGGCTATTGGCCTAGAATTTAACAACATGACTGCGTGTGTGAGGACCCGATCCCACCCCCTTAGTGTATGTGTGGGTGTAAGTTTGTGTATCTGGTCCTTCAATAGCCCGTTGTATCTTTCAATCAAACCAGCTGCCTGTGGATGGTATGGGATGTGGCACAACCAGTACACTCCAGAATCTTTGGCCCACTGCTGTACTGTTGATCCGGTGAAGTGTGAGCCGTTATCACTTTGGACTTGCTTGGGACAACCATAAGCAACGACAAGTTTCTGTAGCAGTTGAAGCGTTGCGGCTTGATCTGCACGTTTGCAAGGATGAACAAGCATAAGTCCTGAATGGCTGCGTTCCTCTTTGGTTTGTTGCTGAGACCTAAATAAATGTTTTTGGGATTTAAAATAATCAGTGACTATTGTGTTTTACTTTTCTACAATGACAGTTTTTCTTTGAGTAGGCAGGTACATTTCACTAATCCTAAAGTAGAATTAACAAGGGGCACCAACAACCAACAAACTCCTAGTAAATTTAAGCAAGAAATACAAATGTTAATAATGTGGTTTTGCTAAGTTGAGACACACAACCCCCCTCCAAAAAAAAAAAAAAAATTCTCCTTCAAATATGTATTCAGAAAAAAAAAAAAAAAGACAAATCATGCTAAAAATATAACAAAGATTCTTTTACGATCTGAGTAAAAATAAACATGTAGTGTATAAATGCTGAAAAGTAATAAAGAACTAAGTTTGTGAGAAGTGCGGGTGAATAGGAGCAGCTAAAACATGTCATTCTTGTTGCATTGTAAAGAAAAAGAGAATGCGCTGCATTAAAGACATTTTAACATTGCAGCGTGACGAATGTGCTGTGTCGATTAGGAAAGGTAGTTTTACCTGACCGAGCGCTTCCGTCACAGAATTTCTTCTGAGCATGCGTAGCACTTTGTCCGTCGGACAACCGTACACACGATCGGATTTGGTGTGATCGGACCGTGTTGTCGGCAAATCTTTCCAGCAGGAGATAAGACTTTGTCCGGCGGACAATCCGACGTACACTGTCCGATGGTGCATACACACGGTCTGATTTTTCAACAACATTGTCCGATCGGACAGAATCCATGAAAAAGTCCGACCGTGTGTATGGGGCTTAACAGTACAAATACATTTAAAGGGTTACTTAACTTCTGTTACTGAATGTTCATGATCTCCAATTGGCAATATTTCTTCTTAGAGACCAGGTTCTGTTCTTGTATCATGAGCGGCTTCTTCTGATCTTCAAAGCATGATGATGTGTGTCCTGATGTTACAGCATGATGTGTTCCAGTCCTTTTCTGTGTCTCTACTACTCCATTTTATTTGTCCCAGTTTGTTGACCAAAGTTAATGTTTATAGAATTGTTTCCATAACAACCGACTAAAAGTCATTCTTTTCAGGTTGAGAGACCCTCCAAACCTGTTTACTGTAGCTGACGAGACAATGGACTGTTGATAGCTAACCATTGTCTCCTCAAACGAAATCCTGTCATCAATATAACAGTCATTCTTTTCAGGTTGAGACACCCTCTCAAACTGTTTAAAAGACAATGGACTGTTGGTTGCATGTTTACTGTAGCTGACGAGACAATGGGCTAACTAACCATTGTCTCCTCAATGAAATCCTGTCATCAATTTGAATGAAAGAATGCTATCTAAACACCATTGTATGAAAACAGCACTAGTTTGAGAATTCTACTCAAACCAGAGAATCTGATCAACTGAACTTGTAATTTCTCCCATGTAATGTTATGTCTGATGTTTAAAAAATCATATTTTTACAAACGCAACACATTCCGCCCTAGATTTTTTTTTTCTTTCTTTCAGACTCCATATAGAAAATCACTTCATTACTAATAAAACTCATTCTAAACATTAATTTTCCTTGAATGCAACACCTCCAATTTCTGTCATTGAGAAGATGTTTCAGTCTTTTAACTTAAAAAAAGTTCATTAGAAAGTCCATTCTAAAGTTCTGTAGAAACAAGTCCAGGCATGTAATACATCAAAGGCCTTGCTCTCCACAGCTCTTGCGATCTTCCCTCATTCTTTCCATCTTGTAATCACTTTTCTCTGGTCTTCTTATGGATCAAATCGGAGACAGCCTGTGGAGTGGAAAACAAAGCGGATTATCTGTTCCCTCTAATAATACATAAACAGTAGATCCAGGCCCTTCAGCTACGATCTCTCCTCTAAATGGCTTCTTGCCTGGATATCTGACTAACACTTTGCCCCCTGCCTGTACCCACTTCTGACCCTCCCACAGAACATCAATAGGGAGGAGAGGAAATATACTGATATTTCCCAGAAGATCACTGCTGTTTATTTTGGAAGGTTTTATGTTATGTAGCCTCACTTTCCACTCTTGCTGAGAAGTATCCACTAACCAGTCAGAGTCCCAGCCACTGTCTTGAAGCTCATCTGCCAATGCAAATATAACTTCAAACCTTCCTGCCAGATTCCCTCTCATTCCTAGATAGGCTTCAGCTTCAGATATGTCACTCTTGGTTTCTATGTCATGGGAAGCAGTAACATGGTATCTGTTAAGCCCTGTTTTTTCAGGAACCTTACATAAATACTGAACTCTGCACTCCATCTGTGGAATCTGTGCCCCAGCCCCTACCATCCTCTCATATGGTGTGCTTTTGGCTATTGGCCTAGAATTTAACAACATGACTGCGTGTGTGAGGACCCGATCCCACCCCCTTAGTGTATGTGTGGGTGTAAGTTTGTGTATCTGGTCCTTCAATAGCCCGTTGTATCTTTCAATCAAACCAGCTGCCTGTGGATGGTATGGGATGTGGCACAACCAGTACACTCCAGAATCTTTGGCCCACTGCTGTACTGTTGATCCGGTGAAGTGTGAGCCGTTATCACTTTGGACTTGCTTGGGACAACCATAAGCAACGACAAGTTTCTGTAGCAGTTGAAGCGTTGCGGCTTGATCTGCACGTTTGCAAGGATGAACAAGCATAAGTCCTGAATAGGTGTCCACTGCAGTGCAACAATATCTCAGTCCATTGTTTCCCCGGGGCAGGGGACCGATGAAGTCAATATGCCATATCTCTGCAGGCCTCTCACCCCTCTTAATCGACCCGGTGGAGTACTTTTGTAATGGCCATTGTCGCACTTCTCCACACACTGTACAGTTCCCTATTACAGTCTTTATCATGACCATGGATATAGGCAAGCCTCTCTGCTGTGCCCATTCATATGTTGCTTTCTGCCCCAAATGTCCAGATTGCTTGTGGGCCCAGTTGGCCAAGTTCATCAAGACAGGATCAATTGGCACAACTGCCTTCACTTTGGCGATTTCATCTGCAACTCTGTTATAGTTCTCAAAGTCTGGGACTAGGGGCACATGTGCATCAACATGCCCCACTTTTATGGTGCGCGAGTGAGCTTCCTTCCAGATGTAGTCCCAGACTTCCTTGCCTCCCCACACCACCTTTCCATGAATCATCCATTCATTGGACTTCCACGTGGGCATCCAAGTTGTCAGTCCTTTAAAAACCGCCCAGCTGTCAGTGTAGATAGTGACATGGGAAGAAGGATCCTCCTGAAGAGTCATCACTACAGCTTTCAACTCTGCATACTGGCTGGACCCTCCAATTCCGGTCTCCTGCAGGACTGTGTCTGTACTTGGGTTGTAGGCTGCTGCTGTCCATTTACGCCCAGACGAGGCGACTATGGCTGAACCATCAGTGAACCATGCTGACTGCTTCATGTCTTCTGACAGAGACTCAAAGGGTGGAGCCTCTTGAATGGGGGATGACTGCAGCACAGGAATTTCTTCTTCTGGCTTGGTGCTGGTAAAAGTAACAAGCCCTGCCAACTGTTTTGAAATGTCTCTAACATCCCCAGCTGCAATACCCCCTCTTTCTTGAAGGTACCTCTTCCATTTCATCAGTGTCTGGTTCTGGGCTACAGCTGCTCTAGTGATCAGTCCATTATCTCTCACCCATCCTGCTATTGGCAATGCAGTATGGATGGTGACTGTGTCCTTTCCTGTAATGGTCTCTACATGTTGAAGTGCTGTGTAGGCCCCAAACAGGTACTTCTCTAGGGGCGTGTATCTCTTCTGTGCCCCTGTCAGTTGTTTGGACCAAAATCCAATGGGTATTGCTCTTAGTCCTTTCTTTTCATTTGGCTGCCACAGACTCCAAGATATGGTACCATTCTGCTCCACTACATCCAGCTGAAATGGTACTCCTTGTCTCACGGGTCCTAATCCCTGATGCTGCAAAATAGCTTCTTTAGCAGCCAGGAATGCAGTCCGCTGCTCTGAACCCCATGAGAACTCAGTCTTTTTCTGGGTGACATTATATATAGGCCTCAGAATCAGTCCAAGATGTGGGATGAACGATCTATAGAACCCCACAACTCCAATGAACTTCTGTGCCTCCTTTTTGGTAGTAGGGGGCGACAGCGCCTGGATAGTTTGCACAACTGTCTCTGGAATTTTCCTCTGTTGCCCAGTCCACATCATTCCTAGGAATTTCACCTCTGTGGTAGGTCCTTGGACTTTGTCTCTGTTGATAGCCCACCCTCTGTTCTCCATGTGATGTATCAGCAGGTGCAGTGCTTCAGTTACATCTTCTTTTGTTCCAGAGATCATGATGTCATCAATGTAGTGAAACACAGCGACTTTCAAATTCAGGGTGCTTAAATCTCAGGCAATCAGTCCATGACAAATCGTTGGAGAATGAAGATAGCCTTGCGGAAGGACAGTGAAAGTGTACTGGCGGCCGTCCCACACCATAGCAAACTGGTCTTGACACTCTGGGTCTATTAAAATCGAAAAGAAAGCATTAGCCAGGTCTATCACAGCATGATATTCTCCTGCATCTTTAGCAATTTTTTCAACAATTGAGATCATATCTGGTACAGCTGACTTCAATGGAGGTGCCACTTTGTTTAGACCTCTGTAATCCACAGTCATTCTATATGTCCCATCAGGCTTTTTTACTGGGAACACCGGAGACGAGAAAGGACTTACAGCAGGTCTAAGGATCCCTACTCTCAACAGTTCTTGAATAGTCTCCCCAATTTCTTTGTGGCCTCCAGGAAGTCTGTACTGCTTGAGACAGACTGGCTTCTCTGGTGGAGGAATGTAGACAGGGGTCTATTTCGCATGTAGATCCATGACTCTGACCACAGCCTTCACCGCCCTTACCATATACGCTTTATCAGGATACCCGAATGTGAAATGTACCTCTTTCAGTCTGAATTGACTGACCTTGAAGTACATCCATCCCTTACATCCATCCCCAGAATATTTTCGGGTAACTCTGATACCAAAACATTTGTCATAAATCCTGATCCCTTGCCAATAGCCAATTCCACTCGTATCATAACTGCTGGTGTAGTTTGCCCTCCCAAACCTTCTACATAAATCAATTCTCCTTTGTGATGGGAAGGATTTCCTTGCAAAAGTGTAACTTCGGCTCCGCTATCAACTAAAGCCATTACATGTGTGGGAGAAGATGACTTTCCCCACCATACAGTGACAGGTGCATATGGGCGTCGGTCTCCTGCTGTCACTGCCCTCACGGCTATTACAGGAGACTCACCTTCCCTTCATAAAGGATAAGGAACCTCCCAATCCCCTTTTCTGATTCTCTCTAACTCCTCCCCAGGATAAAGGGATTTGGGTTTGTGTTCACGTTCAGTTTTGGGAATTGGTTTGGGGCTAACAGGAGGTGTCTGTTCTGTTTCCTCTAAGTCTAGGCTGATGTTATCTTCACTAGGAGTAGTGTTTCTAACCCTGACAGTTTTACCTACTAAATCTTTCCACCTCTTCAGCATTTCTGCAGTAGAAATGCCATCTATCTCATCTTTAGGTACTCCTGCCTTTAATAGGTCCACCCACATTTCTTTCCTAGAAATAACTAGCCTGGTTTTCTCTTCACCTCCTGTCTTCTCTACCCCATTCCCTTTCTTCTCTGTTCTTTTCTGCTTGTATTCTTCCTGTCTGGCCTTGACCTTATCTACTGCCCTGACAGGTTTTGTTTTAGTCTCCTCTAGCTCCCCCAACTGGCTTAAAAGGGTTGTAGCTTCATGAATCTTGCTGTTTGATCCCAGGCTTCCCAACAAGGACAATAAGGGAGCCCTGAGATTAAATGGCGCAGACTTCATCAGCTTAGAGCGCAGAGCAGACGTAAAGGGTTCCATATCTGGACCCATCCATTCTGGAAACGTATTTAATCCGGTTATACAACCCATCTCACGTAACCTGGAAATACCCTCTGCTATTGATCTCCAGGAGTAGGTATTTTCCAGGTCAGTAGGACTAGAGTATACTCGGACTATTCCATCTCTAACGAGGTCTAACAGTGAAAAATTCACGCTAAACTCTCGGGCTTTTCGCATTCCCTGACGCAATTGTGGATCATGGGTTAACACTCCCATAGTCACTGCTTCCTTACCTGACAAAACAACACTGTCTGCCCCTTCATCCCATAAGCGTAGGAGCCAACTCACTAGAGGCTCCGCAGACCTTTGTTTGTATTGTTTTGCCAGCTCATGGAGTTCAGTTTGTGTAAACTCCCGTACTTCTTCAAATTCAACATCTCTGGGGTTGCGATAATGCACCTCCCCATCTGCCATATCCTCTCTATCATGTTGCCGTTTCCTATGCTTAGTAATGAGAGGTCTGGCATACTTTTTCTTTCGCACTAGCAGATCATCATGCGAAATATCAAACTCTATCTCCTCATCCTCACTATCATTTGAGGAGAGCACATCCTCACAATCCCAATTTTGGGATGTGACAATGGCACGTACCCTGGCTTTACTAACAGGTTTACGGCCCTTCCTTTTCCTTAAGGCATTAATTGATTTGGTCATGAGGGCTGCACACCGCTCTTGCAAATCATCAGCCCGACTAGCAGTTGAACGTACACACTCTGAAGCAACTGCTAGCTGGTCTTTTAATACCTTAACTTCTGCCTCTGCCTTCTCCCTTCTATGTGATTCGATGTAAAATGCGTGAAGAAAATACCATCCGAATTTGGACACTGTTCTCTTCTCTTTTTTACTTAAATCCAACCCCTTAAGGCTAAAATCTACAAAATGATCTGAGACTTTATCACCCCAAGTCAGCTTCAAGGGAGAAGCATACTTCACAAATTCTTTAGCAAGAGGCTCCCACTCATTGTCTCTGGCCCAGATAGGTAAGCTGCACACTTCCTTCTGGTCACCAGAACCCTCTGCAGCCTTGCTTTTCCTAAACAGCTTACGCAGCATTTTACCTAGCACAAGCTACACACTACAGAAAAAACAGCTCTGCTTCAATTGAACTATAGCACAGTCACGGCCGAGCCCCCAAATGTATCGCTTGCGTTTATCTAACAAGGTTACTCTGTGGTATAACAAGGAAGCTGAGACTTCTGCAGTGTATAAATGTGCTTTTTACTATACAAAGCTGCTGTCAAAACTATTACAATCTTAGGAATACAATACAAGACTGACAGATATCTATAACAAGCAAAATGCCTAGAAAATAGAACAGCCTAAAGTCTAACAGTACAAATACATTTACATCTTGTATCATGAGCGGCTTCTTCTGATCTTCAAAGCATGATGATGTGTGTCCTGATGTTACAGCATGATGTGTTCCAGTCCTTTTCTGTGTCTCTACTACTCCATTTTATTTGTCCCAGTTTGTTGACCAAAGTTAATGTTTATAGAATTGTTTCCATAACAACCGACTAAAAGTCATTCTTTTCAGGTTGAGAGACCCTCCAAACCTGTTTACTGTAGCTGACGAGACAATGGACTGTTGATAGCTAACCATTGTCTCCTCAAACGAAATCCTGTCATCAATATAACAGTCATTCTTTTCAGGTTGAGACACCCTCTCAAACTGTTTAAAAGACAATGGACTGTTGGTTGCATGTTTACTGTAGCTGACGAGACAATGGGCTAACTAACCATTGTCTCCTCAATGAAATCCTGTCATCAATTTGAATGAAAGAATGCTATCTAAACACCATTGTATGAAAACAGCACTTGTTTGAGAATTCTACTCAAACCAGAGAATCTGATCAACTGAACTTGTAATTTCTCCCATGTAATGTTAGGTCTGATGTTTAAAAAATCATATTTTAACAAACGCAACACATTGGTCAGAGACACACTGCTGGAGATTTAGCTGGGGCACATTTAGTGTCTCTGCAGGTAAACCGCTTTAGCATTTGGCCACAGGTAGATAGTCCAGAATGGATAAAGGGGTCTCTGGGGACATTAGAGAGACCTGGGCCCATTGGGGCTGCAGTAGACTCCAGTGATGACAACCCTCCAACATTAGGGGTCTCAGGTTCTAGACTATAGGCATTAGCCCCTCATGCTGATAGGTGGTATAGTTATACACAGATGTATATAGTAAGATTGTGTGACTGAATGAGCAGGGACACAGGAGGGGTCAAGTTCCCTGCTAGACTGGGCTGACATGTAAATCTGTATAATTTAACAACAAATCTCCTGATGAAGTCACGTGATTCGTGACAAACACACGTCGGGACTGCTTTGTGCCACCGGAAGTGACGCCTATCGAGCTCGCCGCTCGTTTATACACCGATCTGCTGCTATACCTGTCTGCTATAATTTTATTGTGTTAATAAATACCCAAAATGACTACACTATGGGGCATACTTCCTTTCTCTAACATCCCTACATATATGGTATTGGTGAGACCCTCTACCCTGGACACCCCATAATCCACATTTAAAGGGGACACCCAAAGGCAGGATAGGAACGCCAACAAGGACCTGGGCTACCATATTTGAGATCTACAAAAGGGACGGTCACCAAGGACCACAAAGATATAAAATTTCATGCTGTAACCTTACAGCAGTAAGGTAAGGGGCCACCCACATAATTACCACAAGGATCGCACAGGACACCCACTACCCTCAGCACCTTACATCTAATTTTGTTTACCAGCATTTGTACTTTAAATGTTTTGGATCTGAAGAAATACTACACATTGCACTTTATGATTTTTATGGATATCACCTATAGACTATTCTATGTTTATACTGTTTTGATTTTATCCTGTTGCATTTATATTCTTTAAAGTTCACGTTGCAATACTAGCACTACTATTATTCATTTTATTATTATAGCACGTGGCTTCACTACCACTACTTTTCACAGCCACACTTGTGCCTTGTTATTTACGCACCTATATTGTTTTTTTTATTTTTTATCTTATATTTATGATATATGCCTTTTTGCCTTCTTACTATTCATGGAATTTTGACCTGTTGGTCAACCATTATGTCTACCATTATTCTTCATTGCTCCTGGCTACTACATTCTCTTTAGGTTTGGTTTAATTTATCCTTTAACAGCGCACCACTACCTCCTTTTAAGTGTTTTTTATCAACACACTTACAATGCCTGGTTCCAGAAAAGGAATATGCCTAAATATCTGCCAAGTAATATCTTTGTGGCTACATTTTTCATAAAAGTTTCCATGGAGAGGTTCAGTGTCTGGTTCCCAAATAAGGTCACACAGGCCACAGTGAGGCAGCTGAAGAAGACATGAGGTTGTTCAAAGAGATGTAACACACATTAGGATGGCAGGTAACAAGAAAGTGAATTCTGATTGATAGCTAGGGGCATATTGAACTCTGTGGATCTCTATAAATGAATACTTATTCTGCACTACCTCACTGAATATGGCAAACAAATTAAAATGGTCGTAATTTTCAGATTTGACGATCATGGTTAAATATCAGTTTTATACTAAAATGTTCTTTAAACAAACTGGCAGGAATGCATACATTTTTGTCAAACATTTTGACCATTCCCTTTGGCTAAAAGGGACACCCAAAGGGCAATTTCTCCGGTTGTGGAGAAATTGCATTTCTTTGGACAATTTCCATTCTCAAGCGAAAATCTTGAAGCAGCTTTCTCTTGATGACCAACAATTTGATGACTGTACTTAGCAAATCTCTTCTAGGGATTGTGAGGCCCTTTGTGGATTGGGCTTTGGTCCCTACATTCTCTTCTCAGCATCACAAAGTAAAGAGTTTATTTACCAAATACTGGCATATTTTTAATAAAATTACAGATCTCCTGACCCCCTGATTTACCTAATAGACTCTCTGTCTATTCTATTTAAGAAAGTCTGCTCATTAAGAGATACAATGGCCCCTGACTTAGTAGAGCAGCCAAAGAAAGTAAAATGTTTGGATGGGTTTTTTCCCCCCGTAAAATGTGTGGGATGTGTACAGAGAAGGGCTCAGGTATATCCAGAACTGAAAGTATAGGATGTACGTATGAGATTTGCAATTTAATTACCTGTTACTCTCAGAATAATGTGTAATTACTGAAATGTCCTTGTGGTTTGCAGTACATAGGGAGGACCACAAAGGCACTGCAAACCAGATCAGGGGAACACATACTGTAGCCAATATAAAGAAGGGCCGCATAAATAGGGATTGATAAGTTTAACCAACACTGGTGAGGCAGTAACAACAGAAGGGAAATCTCCAAGATAGAGACCAATGAAAACTGTTAATCCACTTGGGTTGAACATTGAGTGGGATATCAACTATTTCATCAACCGTTAACATTTTTGTAAACAAATTGTTTTACTTTTTGTAAAGAAACAATCCACTCCTTTTTACATATATTTTTTCATATGTATTATACATTATAAATAATTTTATATTTTTATCATTTGTATTATTTATACTAAATGTTTGCTGCCATATTTCCAAGGAACCAAAATAAACTCTATAAAGCAGATGTCATTTTATTACATACAGCAGCTCTCAAAATTTACACTCGCCTGCTCGCATTTTGCGAGTAAATTTTGAGGGCTGGCGAGGAAGGGCTGTCTGGGAGCGAGGGGGGGTGAGCACTGCCGGCCGGCGAGTCCTTTTCCCAGCACTCACGGAGGGGAAGAGGGAGGACAGAGCCGGCCGGATGATATGAGTGCAGGGAACATCACTGGCGGCTGTGATTTCAATTGCCGTGTGTTCCCCGCACTCTCTTTTACACACAGCCCCGCCCCCTGGTCCCGGGGAATTTGATAGACAGATCACCCGTCCAACCCGGGACGAGTGATGTGTATCAAAGTTCTCTGGCCAGGGGGCGGGGCTGTACGGAACACCGAGCGGTGGGAACACACAGCAATTTAAATCAAAGCTGTTGCAGTAATGTCCCTCGGCGCTCATATCATCCGGCCAGCAATGCTCTTCTTCTCTGCTCCCCTTCATGATGGACACAGGTAGGCAGCATTGGTGTGACAGGGGTGAGGCTGCATTGGTGTAACAGGGGTGAGGCTGCATTGGTGTGACAAGGGTGAGGCTGCATTGGTGTAACAGGGGTGAGGCTGCATTGGTGTAACAGGGGTGAGGCTGCATTGGTGTAACGGGGGTGAGGCTGCATTGGTGTGGCAGGGATAAGGCTGCATTGGTGTGACAGGGATGAGGCTGCATTGGTGTAACAGGGGTGAGGCTGCATTGGTGTGACAGGGATGAGGCTGCATTGGTGTAACAGGGGTGAGGCTGCATTGGTGTGACAGGGGTGAGGCTGAATTGGTGTGACAGGGATGAGGCTGCATTGGTGTGACAGGGATGAGGCTGCATTGGTGTAACAGGGATGAGGCTGCATTGGTGTGACAGGGATGAGGCTGCATTGGTGTGACAGGGATGAGGCTGCATTGGTGTAACAGGGTGAGGCTGCATTGGTGTAACAGGGTGAGGCTGCATTGGTGTGACAGGGATGAGGCTGCATTGGTGTGACAGGGATGAGGCTGCATTGGTGTAACAGGGGTGAGGCTGCATTGGTGTAACAGGGGTGAGGCTGCATTGGTGTGACAGGGGTGAGGCTGCATTGGTGTGACAGGGGTGAGGCTGCATTGGTGTGACAGGGGTGAGGCTGCATTGGTGTGACAAGGGCGAGGCAAACATTTAAGGGCAATTTCATGATATAATTTATGAGGCCGTGTTTAGAGGTGGAATTAGGGGCGGGGCAGGGTAGGGGTTGGGTGGGGCAACTGGTGGCGAGTAACCCTTGAGGCCTGGCTAGTAGCTCAGGACTTGAAATTTTGAGCCCTGACATACAGTACCGCACAAAAGTGAGTACACCCCTCACATTTCTGTAAATATTTTATTCTATCTTTTCATGTGACAACACTGAAGAAATGACACTTTGCTACAATGTAAAGTAGTGAGTGTACAGCTTGTATAACAGTGTAAATTTGCTGTCCCCTCAAAATAACTCAACACACAGCCAATAATTTCTAAAGCACTGGCAACAAAAGTGAGTACACCCCCTATGTGAAAATGTCCAAATTGGGCCCAATTAGCCATTTTTCCTCCCTGGTGTCATGTGACTCATTAGTGTTACAAGGTCTTAGGTGTTAATAGGGAGCAAGTGTGTTAAATTTGGTGTTATCGCTCTCACTCTCTCATACTGGTTATTGGAAATTCAACATGGCACCTCATGGCAAAGAACTCTCTGAGGATCTGAAACAAAAGAATTGTTGCTCTACATAAAGATGGCCTAGACCAGTGATGGCGAACCTTGGCACCCCAGATGTTTTGGAACTACATTTCCCATGATGCTCTGGCACGCTGCAGTGTAGTGGAGCATCATGGGAAATGTAGTTCCAAAACATCTGGGGTGCCAAGGTTCGCCATCACTGGCCTAGACTATAAGAAGATTACCAAGACCCTGTAACTGAGCTGCAGCACGGTGGCCAAGACCATACAGCAGTTTAACAGGACGGATTCCACTCAGAACAAGCAACACCATGGTCGACCAAAGAAGTTGAGTGCCCATGCTCAGCGTCATATCCAGAGGTTGTCTTTGGGAAATAGACGTATGAGTGCTTCCAGCATTGCTGCAGAGGTTAAAGAGGTGGGGGGTCAGCCTGTCAGTGCTCAGACCAAATGCCGCACACTGCATGGAATTGGTCTGCATGGCTGTCGTCCCAGAATGAAGCCTCCTCTAAAGATGATGCACAAGAAAGCCTGCAAATAGTTTGCTGAAGACAAGCAGACTCAGGAATGGATTACTGGAACCATGTCCTGTGGTCTGATGAGACCAAGATAAATGTATTTGGTTCAGATGGTGACAAGCGTGTGTGGCGGCAACCAGGTGAGGAGAACAAAGACAAGTGTGTCTTGCCTACAGTCAAGCATGGTGGAGGGAGTGTCATGGTCTGGGGCTGCATGAGTGCTGCTGGCACTGGGGAGCTACAGATCATTGAGGGAACCATGAATGCCAACATGTGCTGTGACATACAAAAAGAACAGGAGGGCGCACCGACCTTGTGCATTACCAAAGATAAAATGTATTCATTAAATAACAAAAAAATATACTCACAAACAAGCTTTAAAATAAGGCTTATCAATGCTCCAACAATAGCGAGCAGTATCTCTGGACGCAGCCTGGACCAGATATTTGGAGGAACCAGATGGCATCGCAAGCGGCTTACTCGTTACAAGGGCGAACCCTCTTCCTCAGAGCCATAGCGATGTATTGTGATATACTGAAGCAGAGCATGTTCCCCTCCCTTTGGAGACTGGGTCGCAGGGCAGTATTCCAACATGATAATGACCCCAAACACACCTCAAAGACGACCACTGCCTTGATAAAGAAGCTGAGGGTAAAGATGATGCACTGGCCAAACATGTCTCCAGACCTAAACCCTATTAAGCATCTGTGGGACATCCTCAAATGGAAGGTGGAGGATCGCAAGGTCTCTGACATCCACCAGCTCCGTGATGTCGTCATGGAGGAGTGAAAGAGGACTCCAGTGGCAACCTGTGAAGCTCCGGTGAACTCCATGCCCAAGAGGCTTAAGGCCGAACACTAGACTACACTAGAAACCACACCGTATCAGAACAGTTATCATAAATTGCATAGCAATACATATGGTCAAACTGTATGAAAAGTAACATTGAATATAATGAAGACATATACACTTTAATATGTGTCTATTGGGACATTACATTGCAGACTTATGTCAAACATTACTATTTCCAGAATGTGTGCAGGATTAACGTTATATATGTAAATGGGGTAATGGGTAAGTGGGAAGGGGAGGAGAAAAGTTCCCAGTAAGGGAAGGGAGAAAGACAAGTCAAAGAGTTGGTATTGAGTTTCTTATCTATTGCTCTCAATATTTCTTTACCATAGAGCAGTGATGGCAAACCTTGGCACCCCAGATGTTTTGGAACTACATTTCCCATGATGCTCTGGCACTCTGCATTGTAGTGGAGCATCATGGGAAATGTAGTTTCAAAACATCTGGGGTGCCAAGGTTCACCATCACTGCCATAGAGTAAGCCATAGAGTGCCATAGAGCCATAGAGTAACAATAAAACGTTGACCAAAATATCTAGTATTCACGTTTGAACCCCTTTGAACTACCTGGTAAAGAAACCAAAGATATATAAAGAGAGAAAAAGCAGGTAAGAAAAAAAAGAAATAAACAGTGATGAAATATAGTGAATCGAACCTCTCCCTCTATCCTGCAGTTCTGTCTTGTAATGCTGTACCTCAATCACCTGAATGAAACTGTATCTATGGGTCCCATGTTATTTCATATAAATGTATTTTATCATTCAGTGTGGCTGATAGTTTTTAATTTACTATAATCTACGATAACTTAGCATTTATCAGTGCGTATGAGATGGACGAAGACTTCCAAGACCTAGCAATTGTTATCCTAGCTGCCAAGAAGATAAATATCCATTTATTAGCATATTTCAGTGCTCCATCTATGGTTAAGGCTTGCAAGGGGAATTTATTAAGGTTAATCTGGGTTAAAGAATATATAAAATTGTATATAATTGATCCAAAACCCTTTAACCTTCGGACATTTCCACCATATGGTATTCCTTGCGCATTCTCTGAAACAATTAGATGCAGCCATTCTTGTAGGTACCACATACCACCTTAACATCAGTTTATAATTTGCTTCGATAATTAAGGTGCTTATGTATGACTTTAGAGGCATTTAAAGCCAGTTGTATCACTCAGTAGGTTCTAATGCCGCGTACACACGATCGGAATTCTCGTCGGAAAAAGCTCTGATGGTTTTCCCGACGGAATTCGGATGGAATCCTGCTCAAACTGTCTTGCCTACACACGGTCACACCAAATTCTGACCGTCAAGAATGTGGTGACGCACAACACTACGACGAGCCGAGAAAAAATGAAGTTCAATGCTTCCGAGCATGCGTCGAATTGTTTCCGAGCATGCGTAGGAATTTTGCGCGTCAGAATTGCTACAGACGATTGGAATTTCCAATAGAAACCTTTTCCGTCTGAAAAATTGAGAACATGCTCTCAAATTCTTGCTGGCGAGAATTCGGCCAGCAAAATTCCGATGGAGCCTACACACGGTCGCATTTTCCGATGAAAAGCTCTCATCGGTCTTTTGCTGGCCGAAAATTCCGATCGCGTGTAAGTCTTCGGCCAAGTCTCGTTCCCACCTGGTCATGCAAGGAAGTTTGTCAGATTGGGAATTAAAGTGGTGTTTCCCCCTAAAAAAAAAAAAAAAGGCAAAAAAATCCTAAAAAAAAAAAAAAATTATAATATGATTTTTTTTTTTTTTTTACATACCTCTAAATGCCTGTTGCTAGGGGGTCCCTCGTAGTCTGCCTCCAGCATAGCCTCGGCTGGTGACATCACTTCCCCTCGGCGCAGGAAGGGCTCCCCAGTCATCTGGGACCTGTCACGTGCCCCAGATGACTGTTCGGCCAATCGCGGCCGGGTGCCCACAGTTGCAATGCTGGCACCGCCGAGCGGATCAGGGGGGCTAGCGGAGCTTCGACCCCCCGCATCGCTGGACCCTGGAACAGGTAAGTGTCCGATTATTAAAAGTCAGCAGCTGCAGTATTTATAATTAAATTTTTTTTAAGGGATACACCTCTTTAACCGCTTCAGGACCGGGCCATTTTTCACCCTTCCTTACCAGAGCACTTTTTGCGATTCGGCACTGCGTCGCTTTAACTAACAATTGCGCGGTCGTGCGACGTTACACCCAAACAAAATTTAGGTCCTTTTTTCCCCACAAATAGAGCTCTCTTTTGGTGGTATTTGATCACCTCTGCGGTTTTTATTTTTTGCGCTATAAACAAAAGAAGAGCGACAATTTTGAAAAAAAACACAATATTTTTTACTTTTTGCTATAATAAATATCCCATTTTTTTTTTAAAAAACTATTTTTTTCCTCAGTTTAGGCCGGTACGTATTCTTCTACATATTTTTGGTAAAAAAAATCGCAATAAGCGTATATTGATCGGTTTGCGCAAAAGTTATAGCGTCTACAAAATAGGGGATAGATTTATTGAATTTTTTTTTTTTTTTTTATTAGTAATGGCGGCGATCTGCGATTTTTTTTTTCGTGACTGCGACATTGCTGCAGACACTTCGGACACTTTTGACACATTTTTGGAACCATTCACATTTACACAGCGATCGTTGCTATAAAATTGCATTGATTACTGTGTAAATGTGACTGGCAGGGAAGGGGTTAACACTAGGGGGCGCTGCAGGGGTTAATGTTTTCCCTATAGAAGTGATTCTAACTGTGGGGGGAGGGGACTCACAAGGGGAGGAGACCGATCAGTGATCCTCCGTACTGGGATCACATGATCAGTGTTTACACGCACAGCTCCACGGTCCCGCACGGTCCCGTTGTTTTAATGGGCAATCGCGTGTCCCCGGCGGACATCGTGGCCGCCGGGCACTCGCACCGGGTCCCGAGCGATGCCGCCGGCGACACGCGCGCGCCCCCCAGGCGGTCGGGAATGCGAGGACGTCATATGACGCCCACCCAGGATGGGAGATCCACCTTGTGGGCGTCATATGACTATACGCCGGTATTGAAGTGGTTAAGCAACATAAATAATTCTGAAATATGGTCTGATATCTTGTCAACATTTTTACAGAGATATTCCATTGAAATGATCATCATGGTTGCTAAAATTACTATTAGAATAATAATGGTATAGTAGCCAAATCTTCACACTGACAGCACTTAAAACAGAACTACACTGCTTCTGAGCACCACAAACAAAAAATACTATTTAAATCATTTTTAATATTCAAAGCAAACGCACCCATCCATCCATGTCTCCATGCTTTATTTTGCTGAGAAATCACTTTGAAAAAAAGAAATAATAATTTCATGCAATATCCAATAAGATTTTTTTCTTTGTCTTTTCCCCACCTTTTTTACATTTTTCTTGCAGCAGATTTAAAGCCAGCACACTGTCAAGAGGTGCCAACGTCAATAGTCGTAATATCCAACTGGCAGACGGGCCCAGACAATGGGCACTTTTGACTTCCCACAGGATCTGAAAAGTGTTAACCTACAGCAGAGTGACGAGTAGGAATATCAAAGTGCCTCGGCTTGTCTCCCTCTAATTGTATTCTGAGAGTTCCCGAGCAAGTATTCTCTCTGCCAGGAGGGTCACTTCTAGTATTTGTCAGGCACATTGCAACAATAATAAAAAAAAAAAAATTATGTTATTGTACCCAATTCTACAAAATGTTAGTAAAGAAGTATTCTGGTTAAAAATTTACTTTTAAGCAGCTGTAAATCACATGCCAACCGCAAAATGAATTTTTTCTTAAAATGGAACTATAAATTTGGTTGAAGGTAGAACTTATTGCAGAAGAGGTTCTGTATGTCACTTCTGCAATAAAAGTCTTAATTGCCTGCTAGCAAATGTCTAATGATTCTAAAGCTCATTGTACAATCTAGACATTGTGCCTGGGAGCATTAAAGAGGAAGTAAACCCTGATGGTTTTACTTCCTCTTTGTTTCCCTGCAAAGGTAAAGCATAATGGACTACTATGCATCACATAGTAGCCCATTATGTGTCACTTACCTGACACAGGAGCCAGCGATGTCACTGCTGTCCCCTTGTGTACGGAGCCTCCATCTTCTTGGTGGGTCTCGCGGCTCCGTCGCTGTCGTTCGACGGCGCCGCAATGACGTCACTCCCGCGCATGCGCACGGGAGCCGCCACTCGTAGACAGCGGTGCCTGTATTTTGGCAAATATCTCCTAAACCGTGTAGGTTTAGGAGATATTTCTTTGACCTACAGGTAAGGCTTAATCTAGGCTTACCTGTAGGTCCAAGTGGTTTGTAAGGGTTTACAACCACTTTAATAACCACAAAGGATTTCAATCTTTTTTAGGCGCATCAGCAGCTTTTGCAAACCCAGGTATTACCTTGGAAAAGTAGCAGTGGCATCATCACTGACAGTGGTGCTGACAGTGGAGCTGTGGGAGGGGCCCAGCAGGCTCCACCCACTGCCAGCTGCCTGCAGAAAACTGCAGGAGGGGGTGGAGAAGAGACCAGTCACCCTGCACAAGGAGAGAGCAGAGCTGAGGGAGGGGTCCAGCAGGCTCCACCCACTGCAGGTTGCCTGCAGAAAACTTCAGGAGGGGGCTGAGACAAAACCAGTCACATTGAACAAGGAGAAGGCAGTGAGCGGTCTTTATTATAGGAAGGTAAAGTCTCACACTGAATTACTGCACAGATCTGGAAGAAATACACAGAGGACACAGAGATGCAAGGAAGAATACACTGTGTAGCGGTTGCTTTGTATACTCACTACATTGCCAAGCTGGCCAGGTTTCTTATTGACCTAGACACAGCTTGTCAGCTCTGAACGAGGGACTTCGCCCCTCCATTTTTTTCTCCTCATAGACATGTTAACAGGCAGGACAGCCCACTCTGCCCTCTGGTTTTTCATAGGCAGAGTCGAGTTAGCCTATCAAAGGAGGACTGGAGCAGTTAAAAGGAATTCTGGGAAATGGAGTTTGCAGCACAGACTTCTTGATTGTAATTGACCCACAGAGAACTACACATCCCAGGAAGCACTGCTGCATGGGCAATGTTTTTACCTTAGGGGCTTGCTGGGAGGAAACCAGAGCTACAACGAGGGAAACAAGAGTCTGGACCTGGGACAGAGTGCTGCAGCCTTATATCTGGGGGATCGCGCCTGCCACAGCCAAGGAATCGGCGGCGAGCATCCAGAGCAAAAGGAGGATCCCGAGTGCATTCCCAGGCATCGCGATCAGCGTGCGGTGTTCCTGTGAGGAGGTGTCAATTGGAAACTGGTATGGAGCAGCATCATAGTATCTTCTCCTTGGGCCTCTGGACGCAGAAGTCGGTGAGAGGGCTTCTGCCCCAGTCCTTCCTAGGCCAGAACTCTGAATCATCCCTGATGCTCTGCTTTTCTTAGTTACCCTCTGCCTGGCAGTGAACACCCTTATCCACTACCTTATTGTCAGGGCTGGGCCCAGCCCTTCCTTCTCAGCTAATTGCCAGCTCCTATCTCTCCACAGTGACTCACCTGTTGATGATCCTGCTCGTCAGTACTGCCTACTTAAAGTGGTTGTAAACCTTTTTTAAAAATTCAAAATTAAAAAAAGGGGGCGTGTCCAAGATGGCGACGGGAGCGGACGTCTTTTAACACCGCTCCGCCGTCCGGACCAAATATCCGCCGATCCAGCGGTGCCAGACGACCTTAACGGTGCCCACTCGATCTGTCGGGACCCCTGCAGTCCCCCGCTCATGCCCGGGTATAAAAAGGGCGGATCAGCGCGCGCCGACAGAGCCTACGGAGGACCGGGCCCACGCCGCCGCGTGCTGGGGAGAAGGCCGCAGCAGCACATACACCCACGATGGCAGAGCAAGCAGGGGAGGTGAGTCCAGGGGTAGTGGCAGACCCCCAGGCCCCCCCGGAGCATGCAGCGCTCTTGGAAGCCATAAACGGCTGCAGAACGGCCCTCACTGAAAAGATTGATCATGTGCACATTGAGGTGGGCCTGATTAGGAGAGACATTGATGCTTTTAAAGGCAGAGTGACAGAAGTAGAGCAGCGTGTGTCTTTGACGGAGGATATTCAGAGAGATCACTCGGCTGACATTCAATCCCTGAAGATCAGAGTCAAGCATCTAGAGTCGCGTGCTGAAGATGCAGAAAATCGCAACAGACGCAACAATCTGCGCATCATTGGCCTGCCTGAGGGAGCGGAGGGGAATGATACCCCCCAGTTCACAGAACAACTGCTGCGCACCCTTCTACCCAGGGCCTCATTTTCCTCCCACTTTGTTGTGGAACGCGCCCACAGGATCCCTGCAACAAGGGGACCGCAGGGAGCACCCCCGCGCACCTTTATTTTTAAGCTGCTGAACTACCGGGACCGTGATGTAATCCTGAGGGAAGCAAGGAACGTGGGGGAGCTCAAGTATGAGAATGCCAAACTCCTCATATTCCCAGATTACTCCATTGAAACCCAGCGGCAGAGGAAGTCATTTGACCACGTGAGATCCCAGCTTCGCGCCAAGAACCTCAAATACAGTATGCTGTTTCCCGCCAGACTGCGAGTCCAGGACGGAGAGAGGGTGCGATTCTTCACATCGCCGGCCGAAGCATCCTCCTGGCTGGATACGGTCCGCACTGGATGAGCAAGTATACATCTCTCTGTTCCCTGTGTTTTTTACTACCCTTTGCAGCTGTGTACCTGATTTTGGGGGTGGGGGGGTCCTAATAGCGGCTACTGCCGCTCCCATGTACCCCTTAGACACTGAGACTATGAGCGGGTGATGCCTGTGTCTGCACGCGGATGAGGCACCCCCTCCCCCCCCCCCCCCCCCCCCCCCCTGCTGATTTCCACTTCTCAGGATGGACTCCCCCCCCTGCCTATTGTTTACTGCTTTTGTCCCCCTGTCTTTCTGAGAAGACCTCGGCCATCCTTATCTACACCCCTATGTTTTGGTTTCTACTGCTCCTCCTTTTTCTATGGTTGCTGCACAGGCTGGAAACGGACACTCTGCCACTTGCCTCAAGAACCATACCCCCAGCTTGCTGGGAGACTGGCACCACATTTTATATCCGGGCGACCCCAGTTTGGAGGGGCCGATGGACATATGTCTAAATTGCCTCTTGCACACGTTACCCCCATGACATGGCGACTTGCCGTGTGGTTTTTGGGAAGGAAAGCCACCCATAGTTCTACATGGGCTGGCAGGGAGGGGGGGGGGGTTGTGGTTTTTTTGTTTTAGTTATTGGTTTTATTACTACTATTATTTGACAAATCTAAAAGTGCTTATATGCTTGACACAGTCACTAGGGCCTCTGACACCGAAGCTCCTTGGGAGCTGCTCTCTATGTACAATTGAATTGTGGGTTTATGCTCTGTCCGGGTCGGGTGAAAGCCTCGGGCCTGCCCCGCTATTGATTATTTCCGGCATGCTATGTCGTCACTAACGATTGTTTCCTGGAACACCAGGGGCTTGAACTCCCCAGTTAAGCGGTCCCTGGTATTTCAATTTTTGAAAACCCACAACCCTCATATCTGTGTGTTCCAGGAAACACATCTAGTGGGCAAGAAAACCCTTAGTCTAAAAAAGCCCTGGGTGGGACACCAATATAACTCGACGTACTCCAATTTTGCAAGAGGGGTCACCATTCTGGTACGCAAATCACTTCCATTTAAACTCCTGGGGCTGGACCTTGACCCGGACGGCAGATATATAGTGTTGCATGCTATGATTGAAACATTAGAACTGGTGCTTGTGGGCATCTACATCCCCCCCCCTGCCTCGGTCAAACTGCTTCATAAATTAAGTCACCTCCTGGCAAATTATGGGACTGACAATCTCCTGCTTATGGGAGATTTTAATATGACACCAAATCCGGGGCTGGACCGCCTCAACTCACCTGGGGGCCCCACCTCGGATCTCTCGAACTGGGCTGACACTTATGGGCTGACGGATCTCTGGAGATGGAGGAATCCCTCTGAGAAATCCTACACATGCCACTCAGCCACGTACAGAGCTCTCTCACGCATAGATCTGGTATACGCAGGGGCACCTCTCCTACCCAGGGTACAGGAAATCTCCATTCTTCCACGGGGGATCTCTGATCACACCCCACTTCTCCTCCGGCTGTCCCTGGAGGGATCTCCTGGGGACAGGCTGTGGAGACTATCCAGATTCTGGATATCCGACCCTAGGGTGGACTCCGAGTTCCGCTACCAGATGGAAACATACTGGATGCTCAACCCGGGTACAGCCTCCCCAGCGGTGGTCTGGGATGCCTTTAAGGCCTCCTCTAGGGGGCACTACCAGAAGATCATAGGGAAAATTAGAAAACAGCTGAAGGCGGACATTCTGGAAGCGGAAGGTAGGGCACTCAACCTAGAACAGCAGTTTGTGTTAACGGGGGACCCGGAGGTTCACGACAGGCTCCAAAACAGCACCAGGGAAGTCATGTTAATGCGTACCTCACTCACTAAGAAAAAAATGCTCCAACAGTCGCAGAGAATCTTTGAGGAGGGTGAAAGGGGAGGCAGGCTACTGGCATGGTTGGCCAGGGAACAGACAGGGACCATGAGTGTACCCTCGCTGATAGACGGAGCTGGGGTCAGAATGACCTCCTCCAGGGAGATCAGCGAGAGCTTCACGACCTACTATGCAGACTTATATTCCACACGAGTGAACTACTCCATGGAAGACCTACATATCTACCTCTCTGATGTTGACTTCCCAGTGCTGACTGACACATACAGATCCCAACTAGACTCGCCCATTACCATACTAGAAGTCCAACAAGCCATAGCCTCACTCCAAGCGGGGAAAACCCCGGGACCGGACGGATTCCCCACAGAGTTCTACAGAACATATGCTGAAGAACTGGCCCCTAGACTACACTCCATGCTCCTCGCGGCACTGGGGGAGGGTGCACTCCCGGAATCTATGTCCGAGGCGGTTATAGTAGTCATTCCCAAGCCAGGGAAAGACCCAGAACTCTGTAAATCATACCGCCCAATCTCACTGATAGACGTAGACGCCAAGCTGCTGGCCAAGATCCTGGCAACTAGACTGAACGGGGTGATTACGGCACTGGTCCACCCAGACCAGTCGGGCTTTATGCCAGGCAGGGGGACCGACATTAATATCCGCAGGTTGTTTACCCACATAGACATGGCAAAGGAGGGGGACAGAGGTTTGGTTGCAGCTCTGGACGCCGAAAAGGCATTCGACTCTGTCGAGTGGCTCTTCCTATGGGATGTCCTGGAATGCTTCGGATTTGGCCCCAGGTTTATCTCCTGGATCCAACTCCTGTATAAAAATCCCACTGCCCGGGTTAGGGTCAATGGCCTGCTGTCTCCTCCCTTCAGCCTGCACAGAGGAACGAGACAGGGATGCCCCCTGTCTCCAGGGCTTTTCGCATTGGCGATTGAACCCCTAGCGATATTGATACGCCAAGACCACAGAGTGAGGGGCATAGAGGTTGGCGTGCTGCAGGAGAAAATATCCCTGTATGCCGACGACACCCTGCTTTATCTAGCGGACGCAGAAGCATCACTCCAGACCGCACTAGGAATAATAGAACAGTTTGGGAAATTCTCTGGCATACGAGTGAATTGGGATAAATCGGTCCTCTTCCCCCTTAGTGACACTAACCCCAAAAATCCCACCAACACGCCCCTTCAGTGGGTAGATGACTTCAAATATCTGGGTGTGATAGTTAAGAGCTCCCCTCGGGCATACATAGGAGACAATCTCTCCCCCCTGCTTACGCAGTTTGCCACTAGGTGCCAGACATGGAAAACGCTGCCACTGTCCCCGGTGGGTAGGGTGAACCTCCTAAAAATGGTATACCTTCCGAAGTTCGTCTACTTCTTTAGGAACACCCCCTGCCTGATCCCCAAAGCTTTCTTCCAGAAGATTGACACCATTATCTCCTCCTTCGTATGGGCTGGGAAGACCCCCAGACTAGCAAAGAAAACGCTCCAACTCCCCCTGTCTCAGGGGGGCTTGGCGCTGCCACACTTTCAATTGTACTACTGGGCGGCAGTACTGGTTACGGCCCGGTGGTGGTTCTCCCAGCCCAAACAAAACCCGGCAGTTACTCTGGAGGCGGCAATCCTGGGGTCCTACGCTGCATTGTCTAACTTGCCCTATAGGGGGCCCAGGGCCCACCCCCAGGCTACGACCCTGATGCGCACCACTGTACAGGTATGGCAGAAGTCGAGGGAGATATATAGGGAGGATGCGACCGTCTCGTCCCACACCCCCTTGTGGGGTAATCCTACCCTGCCGCACCTCTTTGGGGTTCCTGAACCCCAGATGTGGGCGGGGAGGGGCATAATCACTCTCAGGCAGGTCTTTAAGGGTAGCTCCTTCCGCTCATTCGAAGATCTGCAGGCCCAGTACGCACTACCGAACACCATGAGGTTTAGATACTATCAGTTCAGACATGCAATACTAGCCCAATTCCCAAACCCCCTGACACTCCAAACGGACGCAGTGGAAAGACTGCTTATTGCAAAACTGCTGGACAAACCGCTGTCCTCCCTCTACTTTTACCTCTCAGCTGCGTATATTACCCCCCCGACTAAGACATATGACAAGTGGAGGGCCGACATACCTGAGCTGACCGAGGAGATGTGGGAGGATGTTGTATCAGACTACACCACAAAAATGATTTCGGCAAAAGACCGCTTTATCCAGCTTAAGATGCTACATAGGGCATATTACACACCTGCTAGGCTGGCCAGGATATACCCGGGGGCGAGTGAACTCTGTTCAAGATGTGGAACCTCTGTGGGAACCTTTCTCCACGTGATGTGGTCCTGCCCTGTGCTGCGCCCCTACTGGGGAGCCGTTGTTGAGGTACTGAACTCCTTTGGGGACTGGGCCCTACGTGCGGACCCAGCCCTGGCACTCCTGGGAAGTATGGAGGACATTGAGGCCTCAAGACATGAAAAATTGTTCCTGTTCTACGCCTTGTATTATGCCAGGAGGGAAATCCTCCTGAAATGGAAGCAGGCCACCCCCCCTACACTGAGCATGTGGAAAGCCACAATAAACTCGGTCCTACCCCTCTATAAACTCACATACGAGAGCAGAAACTGTCCCAAAAAGTTTGACAAAGTATGGTCCCAATGGGTCGATGCACATGGCTGTTGAATGAAACGTGTCAACTGTATTATATGTTGTACCACCATGGTTATAACGCAAATGATAATGTTGTTCCGGATATTGACTCCTTCCCCCCCCCCCCCCCCCCCCCAGCCCCCCCCCCCCCCCCCCCCCCCCCCGTCCCTACCTCCCCCCCCCTCCCTACTCTCCCGGTTTTTCCTCCTGCTTAGAAGATACCTGGAATAACGACTTCGTTATTGTGCCTTATATTTTAGTGATAGGGAAACTGTGATTCTGCGTTAATCTTTATCAACACGCACTGTTTGTGATGTATAGACCATGCTGACTGTATATACCATTGGACAATGTGAACTGTGTCATTGTTAATTGTTGCAACTATTTTTTTCAATAAAAAAACCTTTCTGTTAAAAAAAAAAAAAAGGCAGAGTAAGGAACTAACAATATTCAAGCGGCTCCTGCAGGGGGTAGCGCTACACATGCTGAATGACAACATTTGCTGATCCTGGAGTTCAGCCTGTAGGATAGACCTGTAGGATAGAGTGAGTTGTTTATGGGTGTCATTGAGCGGGTATGTATGCATAGCTGCCAACTGTCCCTGATTTTGAGGAACTGCCCCTGTTTTGGAGTCCCTCTGTCCCTCTTCCTTTCTCATTTGTCCCTGTTTTTATTCTGATCTATATAGTTGTATAGAAAATGCACGGTTTATCTTTCAAAAAGTGTTTCCCAGTGCTAAACCTTTCATCCAATTTCTAAATTGTTGAATTTGTAAATTTCAAAACACAATATAAAGGAATAGTAGTGATAAAAAAAAGCACTTGTGGGTTTAACCGCTTGCCAACCACTGCATGGTATGTCGGCAGAATGGCACGGCTGCGCAAATGGGCGTACCCGTACGTCCCTCTGTCATTGCAGGCTAGCGGGCACGTGCCCGCGGTCTCGATGTCTGCCGGTGGCCTGCAATCGTGGCACTGAGAGGCAGAACGGGGAGATGCCCATGTAAACAAGGCATTTCCCTGTTCTGCCTAGTGACATGACAGGGATTGACTGCTCCCAGTGATCGGGAACAGTGATCTCTGTCATGTTCTAGTGTTCATGTTCCCCCCTAAAGTTAGAATACACTGAGGGAACACACTTTACCTCTTGATCGCCCCTAGTGTTAACTCCTTCCCTGTCAGTGACATTTATACAGTAATCGGTGTCAATCTTACCTCTGATCACTGTATAAAATTCAATGGTCCCAAAATAGTGTCAAAAGTGTCCGATCTGTCCATCGCAATGTCGCAGTCACGATAAAAATTGCAGATCGCCGCCATTACTAGTAAAAAAAAATTTTGAATAAAAATGCCGTAAATCTATCCCCTATTTTGTAGACGCTTTAAATTTTGCGCAAACTAATCAATATACGCTTTTTGCGTTTTTTTTTTTTTTTTTTTTTTTAACAAAAATATGTAGAAGAATACATATCGGCCCAAACTGATGAAGAAATTCGTTTCTTTATATATTTTTTGGGGATATTTATTATAGAAAAAATGAAAAAATATTAATTTTTTTTTCAAAATTGTCAGTCATTTTTTTGTTTCTAGCGCAAAAAATAAAAAAGCAGAGGTGATCAAATACCACCAAAAAAAAGCTCTATTTGTGGGGGAAAAGGGACATACATTTTGTTTGGGTTGCAGGACCGTGCAATTGTCAGTTAAATTGACTCAGTGCCGAATCGCAAAAAAATGCTCTGGTCATTAAGGGGGTCAATTCTTCTGGGGCTGAAGTGGTTAATCAATATCTTTTTTTTTTTGTTTCATAAATTTTTATTGAGTGGACAAACAAAAATCGTTCAACATTTCAATGTAACATTTAAAAGCATTAAGATACAATTAAACCAATATCTTTTTTGTATAATTCTCCTTAAAGGGGGTGTGTCCTATGACTACATACTTTTGCTAATAGGTGTCCCTCATTCCCATCTTAAAAAGTTGGGAGGTATGTGTATGTTTTCATGGCCTTGCACCCTTTATGCCCCGTACACATGGTCGGAATTTCCGACCACAAAATCCATCGGATTTTTTCCGACGGATTTTGTCCGACACTGGTGTTGCATACACACGGTCGAACAAAGTTCAAAAAAAATCCGATCATTCTGAACGTGGTGACGTTTGTTGCCTACAATGGGACTACGTAGAGGCTAGTAGCCAATAGCTTTGGTCTTGTAATGTGATCGGAGCATGCGTGGCACTTTGTCCGTCGGAATTCGCTACACACGATCGGAAAAAGTCCGATAGGACTTTGTTGTCGGAAAATTTGAGAGATAAAACTTTGTCCGTCGGAAAATCCAATGGAAAAAGTCCTACACATGGTCGGAATTTCCGACAACATTGTCCGATAGGACATTTTCCGTCGGAAAATCCGACCGTGTGTACGGGGCATTAGCCTTGTTTTATACAGCGAGGCTGGAGCTAAAGTTAATGTTCGGGCAATCACACAAAAACTAAGTGACTGTTGAAAAGTTGGCTGCTAATTCTCCCAACAGGTGCATGACAGAGGTGCCCATGCCTTCTAATAAGCAACATAGAGCTCTTACTCACCGAGGCTCCCCCGGGACACATAACTCATTACCGGTGACTAATAAAACTCAGAAATTATTCCACAGCTTCTGTGATTTGTAGAGCCGCGTCTACGACTCCATGCTCAAACGCTCGGCTCCATTATGGAACCCCTATAACAAAGCACTTCCATAAGCCAGCAGAAACATATGAACCGGTGACTCCGCGCCACTCCTAACCCCCCCCCCCCCCCCCCCCCCCCCCCCCCCCCCCCCCCCCCCCCCAATTTTCACCCTGCTAGATTTCTCAGTTATATAAAACGTAAAATGTCGGGGTAGGATGCAGGCTTTGCAATCCCACCATAAATCCTCAAAATTTGCTGGGTCCGGAGTAAAAAAAAAAAAAAAAAATACCCGGTCTTCTCACACTCTGGATACGTTTTCCAGGGTGGACGGATGGCGTTAATTGAGCGCCTTGGTAGTGAAAATAAATGCTACAGGAATTTTTCTATGGCCTCTGCCAGAGTCAGGTGTTTTGCTTTCCAAAGGCAGAATTAATTCTTTCATTCACAATAAACATGATGTGAAGGGGGCTCTTTCAGCAGCTCGCGGCTGATCCTGGAAGTCAAGAGAGGGGAGTGGGTGCACATGGAAACTTTAAAAACATCTGAGATGGCTTTGTGAGCAGTCAATAACTTGTCCCAAACTTTAACATGGACTTCAGGAAAGGTATAGAAAGAGAGAGAGAGGGGGGGGGGAACAAAGAGATAGAGGCTTCCCCTGTATGACAGCTAGTGAACGGAGAGGTGGGAGCCACCGCAAGGCTTTTCAAGTCTATAGACACGCAACGAGATTTTGTCATTTTGAAACGTCGCCTTAACCACTTCAGCCCCGGACCAATTGGCAGCCAAAGGACCAGGCCCCTTTTTGCGATTCAGCACTGCGTCGCTTTAACTGACAATTGCGCGGTCGTGCGACGTGGCTCCCAAAGAAAATTGGCGTCCTTTTTTTCCCACAAATAGAGCTTTCTTTTGGTGGTATTTGATCGCCCCTGCGGTTTTTATTTTTTGCGCTATAAACAAAAATAGAGCGACAATTTTGAAAACAATGCAATATTTTTTGCTTTTTGCTATAATAAATATCCCCAAAAAATATATAAAAAATCATTTTTTTTCCTCAGTTTAGGCCGATATGTATTCTTCTACATATTTTTGGTAAAAAAAAAAATAGTAATGGCGGCGATTAGCAATTTATATTGTGACTGCGACATTATGGCGGACACATCGGACATTTTTGACACATTTTTGGGACCATTGTCATTTATACAGCAATCAATGGTATTTAAATGCATTGATTCCTGTATAAATGACAGTTGTAGTGAAAGAGTTAACCACTAGGGGGAGGGAAGGGGTTATGGGCTGTGACGTGTGTGTGTTTTTTTACATTAGGGGGCGGGTCTGACGTCTGACGTCATTGATCGGCTTTCCCGATGACCGGGAACAGCCGATCAATGACAGGCAATGTAGGAAGTGCGGGGAGAGGTTTGTTTACACAAACCTCTCCCCGTTCTTCAGCTCTGTGACCCGATCGCGGGACACCAGCGGCGATCGGGTCCGCTGGTTCCGCGGCCAGGGTCACGGAGCTCCCGACCGGGTCGCGACCGGGCGCGCGACCCACGGGCAGGCAATTAAAGGGCCACGTACAGGTACGTGATTTTGCCTGTGCCATTCTGCCGCAGAATATTTGCGTTAGGCGGTCGGGAAGCGGTTAAAGTGGTTGTAACTCTCAGACATGAAATATGAACAAAGCATATCCCTCTATAGCGTGTACTTATCTCAATCCAAAGTGTAATTTCTGTCTGCTGCCTCCTTCCTCTGATATCAGCATGAATCAATTCTGACAAGTTTTCCTGACACCAAGAGAAAAATTGGTGACATGGGAGGGACCTCCAGCTGATTGACAGCCTCAGCTCTGTTCCTGAGGGCTGTGTGAACATAGGAGATCCCCCTTTGGAACGGGATTTTAACCGCTTGCTGACCGCCGTCGGCAGAATGGCACAGGCAGGCAAATGGGAGTATGGGTACGGCCCTTTAAATTTGACACCTATCAGGCACGAGCACCGGCTGCACGCCACAGGAGCGTGCCCGCGGGTCCCGGGGACTCGATGTTCGAGTATAATAAATACACATAAGCAAAATAATAAATGCACATTTTTTTTATGCAAATATTTGTGCCTTTATTAGTTTTTGTTTTTGCAAAAGGACTACCATTTCAGCCAGATTTGGCTGCCAATGAATGGCAATTGCATGGAGACATAAGAAGTCAATTATGATGTTTCGCTCTACTACACTTACCAAAAACTGAAATATCACTTTTGAATAAATCACTTTCTGATACGGAACAAGCTGCATATGGCTTAAAGGTTTTTTTGGGGTTTTTTTAGCATTGGAGGAGCACAAACATGAACACAGTTTCCTGTATTCTAGTGAGTAGTTTCCATACTTCTCTCTGTATTCTAGTGAGTAGTTTCCTTACTTCTCTCTGTATTCTAGTGAGTAGTTTCCTTACTTCCCTCTGCATCCTAGTAAGTAGTGTCCCTACTTCCCCCTGTATTGGCAAATAGCTGAATACACAGATAAAATATGTGTATGGTTAGTAGTGAGGAGCTAAGGTTGGGGCCAAACCCATGGGAAGCTGCCATATGATAGTAGGCTGTCGTCCCAATCAGCTGTGGCCAGAGGATTCCACATGCGCAAAGGGTCTGGGATGCTCGTTACACCATCGACTTAATAGGGCTTCAGAGGTTTTTGCCTCTGCAGCAGCCTGGACCATACCTGGTGAAACCAGTCAGGTATTGCCTTTACAACAGCCCAACCTCTCTCTGGTGACCCGATATGGACTGATAAGTCTGGTACACATATATTACTACCCATACTCTGAACCTGAGCCTATCCTGGTTATATGGAGGACAATGGACACGGTGAGTGTGACCTTGTGGACTATGTGAACCAGAATGTCCGATTCTGGAAAACCCACGTTCTAAACTCTGTCATATGCAAGCCCCTGGGCTCACTGTGCTGTGTGTTTGGACTTTACTGGTGGGCAAGAGAGGTGTTTACCATCTTGGATGTTCCATCTGTTTATCCATTTGAGGGGAACGTAATCCACATAAGAAGAAAGTACACATGCTGTAAAACCTTCTGTGGACCACAGTGCCCTTTGAGTGTTCTGAGGGCACCACTAGTGCACTACACTGAGCCATTTCTGCCGAGAGTATTCTATAATACAATTTGGGGATTCTGGTTATATTTGAGGTTCTCACCCACAGTGGATACAGACCATGGATTGAATTTCTCATTGACTGGCTCAGTTGTTTGGAGTTTTTATACAAATACGCGTTTTTTATTCGAAGGCCACCTGGTTACTGGGTACAGGATTCAGATGTGAGACCCGTCTCTACAAATTACGCTGGATGACAAACCCACCAGGGATCTACCCTCCCATCCATGGTCCACGTACTATAAAAAGTTCCCCAACTATAGACCATCTGCCCTAATTGATAGGGAAGAGACTGGCTCCATGTTTATCTTTGTCTTGCTTTACTGAACCGGAATTGTCCAGTTTACTTGATAATGGAGGAAAGTCATCATTGATACATTAAGGGCACAACATACTGTAGCTTAGTTGAATGCATGGTAACCTCTTCTTAGTTGCCTCCTCTACCTACTCTGCAACAGTCTTTAGCAAGTATTCCTCCAATCCAGCTACTCTGGTCAGGCGCAGAAAGGGATACGGAGAGTTTTTTCTTTCCCCCCAGAGGAGAAAGTCAAGGTCTGGTGTACTACATGATCTCTGCTGGTGAGGGTCTTGGATTCCCACGAGAGCATAAACTAGGAAAATCTGTTCTCTCTGTCTGCTCTTTATGACTCCACCACCAGCAACCCCTTATTCCTCCCCATTCTCCGACTGGCTTCCCTAAACAGGAAGGCCCACAATGGCCAAACTCAGCACTACAGCTCAATCGAAAGAGAGGAGCTACAGCAGGGCTCTACGTCTCTACAGGTAGCAACTGGTGCCCACTAGGGATGAGCCGAACACCCCCGGGTTCGGTTCGCACCAGAACCCACGAACAGACCTAAAGTCCGTGCGAACATAAGAACCCTATTAGTTACAATGGATGCAAATGTTCAAAATCAAAAGTGCTAATCTTAAAGGCTAATATGCATGTTATTGTCATAAAAAGTGTTTGGGGACCTGGGTCCTGCCCCAGGGGACATGTATCAATGCAAATCTTTTTTTTTAAAACGGCCGTTTTTCAGGAGCAGTGATTTTAATAATGCTTAAAGTGAAACAATAAAAGTGTAATATTCCTTTAAATTTCGTACCTGGGGGGGTGTCTATAGTATGCCTGTGAAGGGGCGCATGTTTCCTGTGCTTAGAACTGTCCCTGCACAAAGTGTCATTTTTGCAGGAAAAAAAGCTATTTAAAATCACTCGCGGCTATAATGAATTGACGGCTCCCGTAACACAGAGAACGGTCATTCATTGAAAGTCATTGATAAAAAAAAGTCATTGATAAAAAATAAACAAAATTTTTTTAAAAAAGCGTGGGGGTCCCCCCAAATTCAATAACCAGGCCCTTCAGGTCTGCTATGGCTATTAAGGGGAACCCCAGCCAAAAAAAAATGGCGTGGGGTCCCCCTCAAAATCCATACCAGACCCTTGAGGTCTGGGATGGATTTTAAGGGGAACCCCGGACAAATTTTTTTTTTAAAAATGGCGTGGGGTCCACCTCAAAATCCATACCAGACCCTTATCCGAGCACGCAACCTGGCAGGCCGCAGGAAAAGAGGGGGGGACGAGAGTGGCCCCCCTCCCTCCTCAACCATACCAGGCCACATGCCCTCAACATTGGGAGGGTGCTTTGAGGTCCCCCCCAAAGCACCTTGTCCCCATGTTGATGAGGACAAGGGCCTCGTCCCCACAACCCTGGCCATTGGTTGTGGGGGTCTGCGGGCGGGGGGCTTATCAGAATCTGGAAGCCCCTTTAACAAGGGGACCCCCAGATCCCGGCCCCCCCTGTGTGAAATGGTAAGGGGGTACTTTTTGTACCCCTACCATTTCACCAAAAAAGTGTCAAAAATGGTAAAGATGACAGGAGACGGTCTTTGACAATTCCTTTATTAAAATCTTCTTTCTTCTGGTCTTCCTTCTTCCTTTCTTCATCCTTCGGTTTCTTCATCTTCTCCTTCCGGCATCTTCTTCCATCTTCTTCTTCCTCCGATCCGCTTCTTCTTGCTCTGGTCTTCTCGTCCGGCATCTTCTTCCATGTCGTCGGCGTCTCTTCTGGGCCGCTTCGCGCAATGGGAGGCTCCCGCTGTGTGAATCTTCGCTGCGTCTGACAGGTCTTTTATAACAGAGGGCGGGGCCACCTGGTAACCCCGCCCCCCTCTGATGCACGGGGACGTCATGGGGAAAGCCATAGGGAATTCCCCATGACGAATGGCTTACTTTATGTTCCTCAGCATTACAATAGCAGCACTGCAGCCCCACTATAGCTGAGGATTGGCATTTTTATTTGCCTTTGACCATTTCTGTTGAACCAATAGGCCCACATCTGACATGTAATATTTTTTCTGGTCAATACATGTGTTGGAGCTCAGCACTACAGCTCAATCGAAAGAGAGGAGCTACAGCAGGGCTCTACGTCTCTACAGGTAGCAACTGGTGCCCACTGCCCAAGACTGAATGGCTTACTTTATGTTCCTCAGCATTACAATAGCAGCACTGCAGCCCCACTATAGCTGAGGATTAGCATTTTTATTTGCCTCTGACCATTTCTGTTGAACCAATAGGGCCATATCTGACATGTAATCTTTTTTCTGGTCAATTCATGTGTTGGAGCTCAGCACTACAGCTCAATTGAAACACAGGAGCTACAGCAGGGCTCTACGTCTCTACAGGTAGCAACTGGTGCCCACTGCCCAAGACTGAATGGCTTACTTTATGTTCCTCAGCATTACAATAGCAGCACTGCAGCCCCACTATAGCTGAGGATTGGCATTTTTATTTGCCTTTGACCATTTCTGTTAAACCAATAGGCCCACATCTGACATGTAATATTTTTTCTGGTCAATAAATATGTTGGAGTTCAGGAAGATGCTATCAGAAAGGGTGAAAGTACCTTGAGACAAGGATGTTCATTTTTGCCCAAAACATGTTTGTGCTTAAAAAGTCTTCACCATTTCAGAAAGCTCAGAGTTATGTAAGTCTGGTAACGGAGCTGCTGTAGAGTATCTCTTGCACAAACATAGAGCTTTTCAGAAATTTCTATGATGTAATACTGCGGTCACGTTTTGTATGCTCTCTTGTTAACTCGCAAACTATAAAAATAAGCACAGATAAACGCGATGGGCGCTTCCGTATTTTCATTGCGCCCCGTCGGAAGCTCTTCGCCTCCTGCCTGGTTTGTGTAACTGGCCGACCTACAGAGAGGAAAAGCAATTGGGTTCCTGTGAGGCGTCATTGTGACACCCAGGAACGTTCAGGAAATGTGTGGTGATAGGAGAGAGGTGACACGCCGCGGCTCCAGAAGTGACAGGCTGTAGGTGGTCTGCAGTACCCCATTCTGGTTTATGTAACTCTCCCAGCAAAAAAAAGGTCCAATTATTGTGTGCAGGAAGAAATTGGCAGCGCTGTGACCGAACGACAACTCACGCCTGGTTTTCGTACGATGCTGAGGCCGTGCGTTCACCGCGTGAAAGGCAGGAATATCGGCCCTGTGTAAACACAGCGGCACACGCGTGGAAGAGTCACCAGGAAGGCATGCAGACCGACATCCATTAAAGTGTCAGCCTGCAAAATACGAGGCCTGCAAACTTCACAAATCCAAGGAGACAGGTTTTTTTTTTTTTCAACCACAGTACAGTAATGCCTTCTTAAAACAGAAAGTATTAACATATTATAGCTCCCTCCAAAATCTCCAAAATCTTATTTGATAAATAGCCAGTGGAGGCATTTTTGTCATTATTTGATGTCTTAGCGACCAACTGTGCATCCAGAGTCACTTATTATAGTTATATACAGAAGGGTTCGACAAACCCAGGTGCCAGGTCGCAGGGGTGTGCACAGGGTGTGCCAGGTGTGCCTGGGCACACCCTAATCACCCCAAGTTTTGCAGATTCCCCCTGTTTAGACCCCTGATATTTCACTGAAGTCCCCTAACAGGGCACCTAAAAAAATGAAAAAAACTAAAATAAATACAATTGTAAAAAATAAAAAACTACTGATACCGTCCACTGCCCTACTGACACCAATTTCTGCCCTACTGACACTGTCCACTGCTCTACTGAAATCAATCTCTGCCCTATTGACACCAATATCTGCTCTACTGACACAAATTTCTGCCCTACTGACACCATCCACTGATCTACTGACACCAATCTCTGCCCTACTGACACGTCCACTGCCCTACTGACATGTCTACTGCCCTACTGACACCATCTACTGCTCTACTGACACCGTACTCTGCTCTACTGACACCAATCTCTGCCCTACTGACACCGTCCTCTGCTCTACTGACACCAATCTCTGCTCTACTGACACCAATCTCTGCTCTACTGACACCAATCTCTGCCCTACTGACACCAATCTCTGCCCTACTGACACCAATTTCTGCCCTACTGTCATCGTCATCTGTTCTACTGACAGCAATCTCTGCTCTACTGACAACGTCCTCTGCCCTACTGACACCAATCTCTGCTCTACTGACACCGTCCTCTGCTCTACTGACACCAATCTCTGCTCTACTGACACCGTCCTCTGCTCTACTGACACCAATCTCTGCTCTACTGACACCGATCTCTGCACTACTGACACCAATCTCTGCCCTACTGTCATCGTCCTCTGCTCCACTGACACCAATCTCTGCCCTACTGTCATCGTCCTCTGCTCTACTGACACCAATCTCTGCTCTACTGACAACGTCCTCTGCCCTACTGACACCAATCTCTGCTCTACTGACACCAATCTCTGCCCTACTGACACCCTCCTCTGCCCTATTGACACCCTCCTCTGCCCTACTGACACCCATCTCTGCCCTACTGACACCAATCTCTGCTCTACTGACACCCTCCTCTGCCCTACTGACACCAATCTCTGCCCTACTGACACCAATCTCTGCCCCACTGACACCAATCTCTGCTCTACTGACACCAATCTCTGCCCTACTGACACCGCCCACTGCCCTACTGACACGGTCCTCTGCTCTACTGACACCGTCCTCTGCCTTTCTGACACTAATCTCTGCCCTACTGACACCAATCTCTGCCCTACTGACACTGTCCACTGCCCTACTGACACCAATCTCTGCCCTACTGACGCCAATCTCTGCCCTACTGACACCAATCTCTGCCCTACTGACACTGTCAGTATATATATATACATGCACACACAAGCATATGTGTTTGAGCTTTGGGACGCACACCCTAATGCAATAGGCTACGCACACCTATGCGCCATTGCGACCAGAAGTTTCGACCTGGCGCCTGCGCTGTTGCCCAAATGCTTCCCACATCCCCCACCGCTATGTACCCCGGGCTCCGCTTGCCCATCCGCTCTCCTCCCCTTCTAGTAGTTGACCTGGAAGTGACGTGTGACGTTATTTCCAGGTACCCGTTAACAGTTTCCCCGGCCATCAAGGCGGAGAATGAATGTAACGCAGTGTGATGTGCATTACATTCAGTGGAGCACAGGGGAGACATGCAGGGTCTTTTAGACCCAGTATGTCTCATTAAAGAGAACCTGTCACCAAAAAAAAATCATCACATAGGGCACTTTTTGTCCCCTATGTGATTTTTTTTTAATTATAAAAAAGTTAAGTTACACCCAAGCACATAAAATCCCCCCCCCCCCCCAAAAAAAATGGAGGCCCCCCTACCCCAACATATACACACGTACAATCGTAAATTCTCACGGCAGGTTGCCTATACCCGAAAATGTTGATTGCGATGCACATGTTACATACCATAAGCATCACCTATGGGAAATATATGGTACTGACATGTTTAAGGTTTTTAAGGCTTTTATATTTTGCCAAAAAATTGGGTAATTTATTGTGTCTTTTTGCCCCCTAAAATTAACTTTTAATGTGTTTTTTTTTTACTGAAATGTTGTGTTTCCTGGAACTTTGCAGTAATATCGTATAATATAAAACATTTGAGACTACCCCTATTTTATTTTCTAGGGAAAATATTTAATATTTGGGGGTTTTATGTAATCTTCAGGCCTAAAATTATTTTTTAAATGTGTTAAAAAATAAAAAAAAAGCAAAAATGGCTCTGGCTGTGAACAGGTTAAAGGATAAGTTCACCTTCAGGGATGTTAAATCCGTAAGATTTGTTAGTTAAAAAAAACTGGCTCCTCACCTTTTTATCTGGCTCCTAGATTCAAAGAAAAATTGTCAAGCCCTAATATACAGTATATACAGTACTTCTCAGCTTGTCGGCACTCATCAGTGCAAGATATGGAAATCATGGCTTATTTAAAAAGGGACCAGGTTATGGTAAGCAGGCCAAAAGGACACACAAGCCTTTCACTAGAATAATTTGGAAATTCAGCCATTGTTATTTAACCGCTTCAGCACCGGGCGATTTTACCCCCTTCCTTACCAGAGCACTTTTTGCGATTCGGCACTGCGTCGCTTTAACTAACAATTGCGCGGTCGTGCGATGTTACACCCAAACAAAATTGACGTCCTTTTTTACCTACAAATAGAGCTTTCTTTTGGTGGTATTTGATCACCTCTGCGGTTTTTATTTTTTTTGCACTATAAACAAAAGAAGAGCGACAATTTTGAAAAAAAAACACAATATTTTTTACTTTTTGCTATAATAAATATCCCATTTTTAAAAAAAAATAAATAATTTTTTACTCAGTTTAGGCCGATACGTATTCTTCTACATATTTTTGGTAAAAAAAATCGCAATAAGCGTATATTGATCGGTTTGCGCAAAAGTTATAGCGTCTACAAAATAGGGGATAGATTTATAGCATTTTTTTTTTATTTTATTTAACTAGTAATGGCGACAATCTGTGATTTTTTTTTTCGTGACTGCGACATTGCGGCGGACACTTCGGACACTTTTAAAAAAAGCGATCGTTGCTATAAAATTGCAGTGATTACTGTGTAAATGTGACTGGCAGGGAAGGGGTTAACACTAGGGGGCGCTGCAGGGGTTAATATGTTCCCTAAGGTAGTGATTCTAACTGTGGGGGGAGGGGACTCACAAGGGGAGGAGACCGATCGGTGTTCCTCCGTACTGGGATCACATGATCGGTCTCCTTGCCACTGACAGGACGTGGAGCTGTATGTTTACACACACAGCTCCACGGTCCCGCACGGTCCCGCTGTTTTCACGGGCAATCGCGGGTGCCCGGGGGACATTGCGGCCACCGGGCACGCGCACCGGGTCCTGAGCGGCGGCGCGAGCGCGCCCCCTAGGCAGCCGGGAGTGGGAGGACGTCATATGACGCCCACCCAGGATGGGAGATCCACCTTGTGGGCGTCATATGACTATGGGCGAGTAATGAAGGGGTTAAAATAGTTAGCATTATATAAGGCATCTTCATTTTCATGCGTGAGTAGCAGTAAAGGTAAGACGCAAGAATTCATATTGGATATTGGTTATGGTCCACAATGGTAAAAGACAAAAAGACACAGCTAAGTACAGTGTTGTCAGGTCCACAGGTCCCATAGGTGGCTGGGTAAGCTTAAAAGTGAAAAAGTAATGAACAAGTACAATAAAATAAACCATAGAGCATGATGGCCAGTGGCGGCCCGTCTAGCCGGGGCGCAGGGGCCCCGCCCCCCTAATCCATGTGTCCGGCCCCATAATTTACATGCAGGGCGCCAGACACATGGATTCCAATGGGATTTTTAGACGGGCCGCCACTGGCCATCATGCTCTATGGTTTATTTTATTGTACTTGTTCATTACTTTTTTTTTTTTGAAGCACGTGATTAGAGCCAGATGCTCTAATAGGCTTAAAAAAAAGTGTGGGCTCGGGACGCAGAGCACTGCACCAACCCCCCCCCCCCCCCACCCACCCAGTTGTGTGACAATAGCAAATTAATATTCCTTATTGTCTTCCTAATTCTCCTCCCAGCCAATCAGGAAGCGGGTCCTGAGACCCGTCACCAGATTGGCTCAGAGGATAAGCGATCCTATTGGCCAGCAGGGAGGAGGAGGGAGGAGACGCAGGGGAAGCCGCTGTGAAGCACCAGGAGGAAGAGACACAGGGTGAAGCTTCCACCCGGAGGAAGTGCTGCCCGCAAACCTAGATGGGGTAAGTGCGGGGCTGGTTACCGCCCCGACCAATCGTCCGGGGGGGGTGCCTATGACTCAACCAACCCAGGGGGGGTGGTGGTGGAGGCTGGGTGGATTGTATGCCGCCCCCCACAAAAATATGCCACCAGGCTCAACTGATGATGGTTGTAATGATGGGTTACTTATTTCCACTTTGAAGAAAACAGGTAAGAAAAACCAGGGTGGAGGGGTAGATGAAGGAGTAATAGAGGAGATGGAGGAGCATTAAGGGAGGGATAAAGAGATTTTAACGTTTATCATTTTCAAGCCCAAAAGCACCCAGTGCTAAAGGCCTTTTTGTGAGATGCCACCTAGAATATACATTTATATCTTTAATACAGGATCAATCCAATATTTGGATTCAGCATCTCTTACCTTCATTTCTCACAGGTTTTTATTTATATCTGTGTCCCCAAAGCAGAGATCCACTCTCTCTATTTGTCCTGATGGTTATTGTAAATGGGACTAATGCCCCGTACACACGGTTGGAAATTCCGACCACAAAATCCATCGGATTTTTTCCGACGGATTTTGTCCGACACTGGTGTTGCATACACACGGTCGGACAAAGTTGTCGGAAAATCCGATCATTCTGAACGTGGTGACATTCGTTGCGTACAACGGAACTACGTAGAGGCTAGTAGCCAATAGCTTTGGTCTTGTAATTTGATCTGAGCATGCGTGGCACATTCGCTACACACGATCGGAAAAAGTCTGATCGGACTTTGTTGTCGGAAAATTTGAGAGCAGGAGATAAAACTTTGTCCGTCGGAAAATCCAACGGAAAAAGTCTGATGGTGCCTACACACGGTCGGAATTTCCGACAACACTGTCCGATAGGACATTTTCCGTCGGAAAATCCGACCGTGTGTACGGGGCATAAGAGCGATGACTGGGAAATGGGAAGATGTTCCAACGGGGACACCTGTTCTGGTTAAGAGGTGACTGCCCTCCACTTTGTGAAGTGATTTCTTCTGACTTCCTGTTGTGTCTCCAAGACAAGAAGTGAAAGGGATTTTCCCCAATGGGAAATTACCCCACTGGGAAACAGCAAATTACAAAAAACTAAACTGACAAGACTTTTACAAATTCCCAAAACTGAAAACTGCACTTGGCATGTCTAAACCCAAGAACAAAAATTTAATATAATGCAGATTTGTTTTCTTTTATCAGGCTAAGCACATTCTCTGTAAGTACAGAAAAATATCTGTCGATATCCAGCTGTCACATGACCCAGCTCTTTCCCAGCCTGTCTGCAGGGAAATATAAGCAGGAGGAGCTTCTAGTCCTCTGCTGCTGGTCACATGTTCAAAATAAGAAAAAAAAAAAAAACAGCCTTTTGAATACAGAGTAAAAATAAATAAACAATATCAATAAACTGTTTTAAATCGTCATACAAATATATATTTTAAATAAAATCTTTATTATTTTTTTGGCAATACCATGGTGTGGGCGGATTTCTACCAGTAACATGCTCTCCAGCATGTGTCTTTGAATAAGAGGGAGGTGAAGCCACCATTATTCTACATGTAATATCCCGCCCCCATTGTGTTTAGCTGGTTAGTGGGCGTGGAGGAGGAGGGAGGGAGTGGGCTGGGATTTACCACTGTGTATCCGCCCACATGTGTGACTCTATAGTCACATAGGCTGCTCAGATGTGATGGGGAGGAAATGCTCAGCATAGAAACTTACTGAAAACTGAGCATGTGTAGAGCTGCCACCACAGCTGCAAAATCCCTAGCTGAATTGGGGATATAAAAAGAAGGTGGAGATAGAGAACAGCAGGACCAACCAGGTTTTTTTGCAGGATACAGAAAACAAATCTCATAGTGAGTGAGTGAGTACGGACAGCATGTAATACACCATTTATTGATAGTTTGCTATGATCTGGGTTTAGTGACACATTGACTGAAACCCCAAACCTTATCGTCTAACCTAGATGTCTTCAGTGGCCTGCAAAACACCGCTTCTCTATGTAATGGAGATCAGGAGAGGAAGGGGTTTGTCAAGTTTCAATTTTGGGGAGAAGCCTAGGCTGACAAAGCTGCTCCTCCATATATATAGAATAAGGGGCCTTGTCACCCTGGGGCAGGGAGCATGTGCCAGGAGCATCTAGCGCTCCTGCTCCTCATTCCAGCATCCTCGTTTTGGCTGTGGCATTCTCCTTGTCTGTCTGTCCATCTGCAAGGTAAATAATGTGGTCTCTGGGTGGAGACCAATCCTGATATAAGCAGTCTTGTGCTTGTGATAGAGTATGTAATATCTGATCAAGCTACCCATTTTTTGTCTGCCCTGCTCTGCTAGATTGATTTACCTCGTTGTTGACCTGAGATCGGATATCTACTATTCTCTGAACTCTGCCTGCCTTTTGACTTTGGACATTGACCCTGACTATTCTGAACCTTGCCTGTCTGCCAATTGCAAATACCGGTTTGCTTTGCTCAGTTTGCGCATGCCCTGGTGTGGTAGCCAGGCACTATAGCATAGTGTGAAAGTCCAGGGGGCAACCGAGTTTCTGGTAGGCCTGCTTGCCTTATGGGAAAGGGGGTTGCTATAGGTGGAGAACACAGAAGCTAGCTATAGTGTCTGACCACATGTGTTAGGGGTAAGTGTGACCATATGTTATTGACAAAATCACCAGGTAAAAATAAAGGGCAAACGAAAAAAAAAAAATCTAAGGACTGGTAAGTTTCAATGTATAAGCCCCCGTGCACACGCTCGGAAATGCCGACGGTAAATGTCCGATCGGATCATGTTGTCAGAAAATCCGCCCGTGTGTGGGCTCCATCTGAGGGAATTTCTGACGGAAAAAATGTGAGATCCTGCTCTCAAATTTTCCGACAACAAAATCCGATCTGACTTTTTCCGATCGTGGGTAGAGGATTCCGACGGACAAAGTGCCACGCATGCTCAAATCAAATTACAAGACCAAAGCTATTGGCTACTAGCCTCTACGTAGTTCCTTCGTACGCAACGAACGTCACCGTGTTCGGAATGATCGGTAGACACGGGAGCCGTCAAAAAATTTGTTTTGTTTCGTTCCGTTTCGTATAAAAAAAAATCGTAATTCGTGTACGAAATTTAATTCGGATTCGTACGAAATACGAATTTCGTACGAATCTTTACGAAGCTTTACGAATCTTTATGAATCGTTACGAATCGTTACGAATCTCGACACTCTACGAATAATAACGAATTATCCGAAAACGTATTAACGTTACATAACACAAGTCTATTGTCTATTGTTCACCAATCACTCAGAGGAAGTACGAAATACGAAATTTCGTATTCGTAAACGAAATTTCGTATTTCGTACTTCCTCTGAGTGATTGGTGAACAATAGACAATAGACTTGTGTTATGTAGCGTTAATACGTTTTCGGATAATTCGTTATTATTCGTAGAGTGTCGATATTCGTTATACTGAATCTCAAATTCATTCGAATCATTCGTTATATCCGCTATAATTTCTTTTTTTTTGGATCCGAAATTCGTAAACGAAATTTCGTATTTCGTACAGAATTCGTAAAAATTCGTAATTCGGATTCGTATGAATGTACGAATTTCGAAAAATTCGTACGAAACGAATCGCACATGTCTAATGATCGGATTTTCCGACAACTTTGTCCGACCGTGTGTATGCAACACCAGTTTCGGACAAAATCCTTTGAAAAAAATCTGACGAATTTTGTGGTCGGAATTTCTGACCGTGTGTACGGGGGCTTACAGTTTTTTTTCTGGGCTAGATACACATTAAGCATAATAAGATAGGGACTTTCTACTCTAGTACCTGTAGATTATAGCATACAGTATAATACAAAGCCAGGGGCGGACTGACCATACGGCCACTGGGGCACTGCCCGAGGGCCCTTGGCTACTAGGGGGCCCCATCAGGGTTGCCAGCCTCAGTAAAACCAGGGACAGTATGTAAAAATCTTTTTTTTTTGTTTTACATCTGTCTCTGAAATGTCCCTTACCGACATCCTTTAGGTCTAAAAATCCAGAGATTATAGCTGCCCCACCTCTCCAGTACCTTCTCAGCCAATAGAAACATGTCTGTGTATACTGTGTGATTGTATACTGTGCGTGTGTATAATGTGTGGCCCCATAATCTCCTATTGCCCAGGGGACCCATGAGTTGTCAGTCCGCCCCTGTACAAAGCTATATACCCAAGCGTGTGATACTGTATATCTGACAAAATTTGTCAGGTTAAAAAGCCAATTAGTTCAGCTAACCTTCAACTCAAAGGCCCTTTCATTGTTCGTCTGGTCAAAATGAAGCGTGTGTGGCCAGAGCACCTCCCAGCTCCATACTGCAAGTCATTAACAATACAGAAGAGAAAGAATTCATGGCTCATTAAGCGTTATTATGCCTATAATATCCAGCAGGCTGAGAAGTTCAACTGCATTTCAGGAAGAGTTAAAAGTTCAGCAAATTAAAAAAAAAAATGAAGTTATGCCAAGCAGAGAGGATCATGGGGGAGCAGAGAGGTCCAATGTAAGCAAATTAGGAAACGGGGCTACATCTGTAATCTAAAGGACTCCTACGTGCCCGCGACAGAGGGAGAGAACTAGGTCTGAGTCATTTCTTCTAATGGCACAATTGACTACACCGGGACAGAAGTTAATGACGGCGATTGTCTACAGCCTGGAAGCTCGGCTTGGTTTTGTATATTATTCTCCAACAGGCCTGCATGCCTCTCATTTCCCCCCCCATTAATGGGATTTAAAAACAGCAATAAGCAGTTCAATCGAATCACAGGATGTTTAAGTTTCCCCAAAAAAACAAAAATTACTCATGGAAGCTTTTTGGAGGAAATGAGTTTAAAACAAACAGGAGAACAATTAGCACCAGTTTCAAAGAACCCTGTTTTTCAGAGAGGAACCATTTTAAAGAAGTAACCTTTACAGAGGATGTGTAATCGGTGCAATTATTTTTAATATATGTGTAAAATAGATTAGCTGGATATAATAGGATTTTTGTATTCACTGTAAAATTGTTTTCCTTGAGCCTATTGAGAGACACAGGATTCTTTAACATCTGTGTTATACTGAAGCCTACAGAAGGATTGGACGCTGGCAAACAGCAAAAAAACTGTAGGCCAGTCCTAGGTATAACCCCTTCTATGGACAGCATATATTAGTATCTTAGCAAACCAGTACCAAGAAACGCTGTGACCCTATGGATTCGTTTTCAGCCAAGGAAGCTGCCATCTTTGCCTCTGTTTAATCTTCAACTGCCACAGTGCTGCACATGTGATCCGTTATGACACCAGCCATTGGATGGTTTGACTGGTTGAGAGCACAGCCAATGTGCAGTTAGCATTCACGGCATGCCTTTTTTTTTTTAGACTGTTAAATCGATGGGTTTACTTCCGCTTTAACCATCTGTAACAATCAAGAACAGTCCGATCAAAGGGTGGAAAACAAAAAAAAATTGGTTCACGGGCTCAAGAACAAGGAATTGCATGCAGCTCAAAGAATTGCTTTCAAAACATTAAAACCAAAGCTAGAATCAGAAGATGTTGAAACACCAACCTGGTAGAACTTAGAAAACATGTTAACAAAAGACCAGATGGCAGCCTCAATCCTGGGACACAGGGGCTTGATGCCAAAATGAACAAAATGCACTCATAGACTTGATGGAATGAGCTTTGACAGGAAAGAGCAGAATCTTTAAGACCATAAGCTTGAACGATGGTCTAGTGCAGGGATATGCAATTGGTGGACCTCCAGCTGTTGCAAAACTACAAGTCCCATCATGCCTCTGCCTCTGGGTGTCATGCTAGTGGCTGTCAAAGTTTTGCTATGCCTCATGGGACTTGTAGTTCTGCAATAGCTGGAGGTCCGCTAATTGCAAATCCCTGGTCTAGTGGATCAACTAGGAAATGACGAACAATGTGATTACCTGAAAGAGGCTAAAGCTGAGATATAGACCTTCACAGCAAAAACAATGTCCAAATAGTGTAGGGAAACCTCATTCTGGTGAAGTTGGAAAGGCAAAGATCACCTTAGGGCAAAAGGAAGGTCTAGTTCACAAAATCACCCTGTCCTTGTGAAGCCCTCCCTTGCAAGAGAAGGCTGACAGTTAAGACAATTGCCCAGCCAAGACAAGGCAATAGCCATAAGAAAAGCCACCTTGTGGGTTAGTGTAGAGAAATGAATGTCTCTGACTTGGGAAAATGTTTTTTTAATAACAGAGAGAACCAGATTCAAGTAGCAGGGAGAGATAAGGAATTTGACAGGACTAGACCAGGTTGGTCCTGTAAACAAAAGTCCTAATCAAAGAGTGTGAAGTTAGTGGTCTCTGAAAAAGAATAGCTAGAACAAAAATTTAGCCCTTGATGGTGCTAAAGTCCAAGAATTGGTCTAGACCCAACTGCAGAAAGAAGAGAATCTGTCCCACAGAAAACCTCTTGGGTTGAAAGCGCTTGGACACCAACCAAAGTACACCTTCCATATCCAATCATATACCTTGCAGGACATGGACTTCCATTCCTCAAACATTGTAAGGATCACAGATTTCCCAGATGTCCCTGGCTCTCAACAGCCATGCTGGCAAAGCTAGCAACCGGGGATCAGGATGGCAGATTGGTTCTTGGCACAACAGATCTAAGAGGTCTGCGGGATGCATCTGTGATTAACCTTTACCAGTTTGGCATACCACACTCTCCTGAGCCAGTTAGGCTATTAGAATTACTGGAATGCCCTCTATCCCAATCCTGGAAGATGAGGAAGATGTGTCAAGGTAGAAAAGGAATAAATCAGACCATAGTGAATCTGGAGAGCTACCAATGTGACCACTACCTCCACTAACAGACCCTGAGACCTGGGGACAAATCTGTCCAGATTGTTGTTCATTTTGTAATCTAGGTGATCCCCATATGTGATGCAGATATTTTTTCCAGCTCCAAACCCTGTCAGCTAGGAAAATTGTCTGCCAGTTTTCCACTCTTGCAATATACACTGAGAGAGATGGAACATGCTGTTCTGTCCAAGTCAAAACACGGTCAACTTCTTTTGTAGTGCCATGACTTCTCTCAAGTAGCTTATGTACTCAGTGGCTTTGAGGTTTTTCAACTGGATCTGCTCTTAGATGTCAATCAGGAGGTGAAATGCGCTGACAACTATGTGCTCAACACACCTCCTTAGCCAGGCTGGCATTTGTTATCAGGATTTTCCAGAACACAGGAGGGAAAGACTTTGTCGAAATGGTTAGACTTGGATCCCAAAGCAAACAAGACAGGAATAACCTGGTCTTTGGGGTCAGCAAATTGGTCTGTCCAGAGACAGAGGTGACAGAGTGTTGTACTGCAGGTTTCTGGTATAGAACTGGGAAAATGTGATTGGATGTGAGTCAGATAGATCCATGACTGGAGCACAAAACCTGAGACTGGAAAGCCTGAAGCTTTCCTGAGGAAGGACTCAGGTCTGGTGTATATCTAGGATCAGTCCCAGGTATCCAAAGTGAGGAGTTGGTGTCAGGGACAAGTTCAGCGGCTTTAAGATCCAGCTGAACTGCTGCAGAGTCCAGATGTTCACAGAGAAGTTGTTTTCCAGAACGCTCAATGACAGTCCCTGAAGGAAAAGGTCATCAGGTAGCCCAGAATCTCAGTGCTCCAGGAGTGTACGATAGCCTGAAGCAGGGCTAACAACTTGGTAAAACACCCAAAGTATCAAGGAAAGGCCAAATAGGAGGGGGGGAGAAATGGTTGTGGAGGGACCCCACAGTAAACTGCAAGAAGTGATGGCATACTAGAAAAATGGGTATATGCAAGTACGCATGTTTGATGTCCACTGAGGCCAGGAAATCCCACTGACGGAGAGAGGTCTTGAATGACCTTGTGGATTCTATCTGAATCTTGTGAGCTTGAATAAAAACATTAAAATCTTTAATATCCAAAGTTAAGTGGATGCCACTTAAGGTTTGGGAAACGTTAGTGAAGTTCAAACAAAACTTGGTAATGAAACTTAAACTTGTGAGCCTAAAACACCATCCAAGCATCGGAGATGCAAGATTTCTAAATGGAAAAGTATGGATGCATCTTCATGCTGTGCAGGGTTTCTTTGAGGATTTGGCAGATTTGGAATGATAGACCTTGTGGGTAGATAAGGAGCCAGCTTTGAAAGACCTTGATACTGAGGCAGAAGACAGAGTAATGAAAGAAAAGCTTTTGTGAAGGCACGGATGAAGGTGATCTATGAGCCTGATTCTTATTATTCTTATCTTGCAGAAGGTAAGTAGTCTTACCTGTAGGGACATCCTTGATGATCCTCTCCAGTGGAGCTGCACTGAATGGGTTTGATTTACTAAAGTTAAATAGACTGTGTACTTTGCAAGTGCAGTTGCTTCAAAGCTTAGTAAATGAGGTAAAGTAATGCACTGCCCGGGTGGGGGCCGCATCACCACCTCGAGAGACTTTCTTTCTTTCTTTCTTACTTTCTTCTCTCTCCACATATTGACTTACTAACATTAAGTTAGAGGTGAATGATACTTACTTTACATTTTTCTCATATGTAGATTAGAGCTTGTGTTGTTCACTTCTGGTTCTATTAATAGTATATTTCCCTTGTTTCTCCTTTCCTTTTTCTTCTTTTTTCCTTTTTATTTATTTATTAAATATCACCTATCACCTTTTATTTTTTTTTGTATAGAATATATTTACTCTATACGTGAAGAAAACATAAGTTATTGTCTATTTACCTTGATCACTCTAAGATTCGTCAAAAAACCTCTATTCTGTAAACTAATAATTCATTATCTTAAGCTGCATTCACACCCGAGCGTAGCGTTTTCAGGCAGAAAATCGCGCAATTTTACAGCGATTTTTCTGCCTTTTTACGGTGTTTTGCTGCGATTTTGTGCAGGGAAATAGGTCGCCAATGTAAAAAGAAGAAAAACGCCCAAATCTGCCCGATTCGAGCGACAAAAAAGGGTTCAGAACTTGTTTGAGCTTCAGGCGTTCGGCTTAAGGCGACATGGAGTGGAGATGTGAACCATCTCCATTGAGAACAATAGATTTTTCCCCCTCCAGCGTTTTGTAGCTTCAGGCTTCAGGCGACAAAACGCTCAGGTGTGAATGCAGCCTTAACCACTTGCCGACCGCCCCCTGTATATATACGTCGGCAGAATGGCACGTACAGGCAGAACCACGTACCTGTACGTGCCATTCTTCCGGCGGGTGGGGGGTCCGATCGGACCCCCCCCGGCCGGCGGGGACGGTCGGGATCGCTTCAGGAGCGATCCGGATGAGGGGACGGCCAGTGGTTTCTGGCCACCCCCTCGCGATCGCTCCTGGCGAATCAGATGCTTCCTCTGTCTGTGTCAATCAAAACACAGGCAGAGGAAGTGATGTCACGCTCGGTGCGCCGGTCTATGTGACCGGAACGCCGAGCTGTGAACGTCTAAAGGTTAGTGCACCAACAGTACACTGACACCAGTACACATAGGCACACAAAACACCCCCCTGTCACCCCCAGATCACCCCCCAGATCACCCCCTCCCCCCCCAGTCACAGTGTCACTAATTGCAGTGATCATTTTTTTACTGATCACTGCATTTAGTGTCAGTGTGACTGTAATAACTGTCAGTGCAGTTAGTTTTAGGTCCAAGGTAGCCCCCCACCCCCCCCTAATAAAGGTTTAACCCCTTGATTGCCCCCCAGGTAACCCTTTCACCCCCTTTTGCCAGTGTCACTAAGCGATCGTTTTTCTGATCGCTGTATTAGTGTCACTGCTGTCGCTAGGTAACCATTTTTTTTTTTTAGGTAACCGCCATGTTTATATAGGTTCATAAATAGGTTTATAGGTCAGGTACCCCCATATTACAACCTAAATAAAGGTTTTAACCCCTTGATTGCCCCTAGAGTTAACCCTTTCACCAGTGATCACTGTATAACTGTCACTGGTGACGCTGGTTAGCCAGTTAGTTATTTCGTTATTTAGGTTCCCCGTCAGGTTTTTATATAGCGTCAGGTACCCCCATATATTACCTAATAAAGGTTTTAACCCCCTGATTGCCCCTAGTTAACCCTTTCACCCCCTTTTGCCAGTGTCACTAAGCGATCGTTTTTCTGATCGCTGCATTAGTGTCGCTAGGTAACCATTTTTTTTTTTTTTAGGTAACCGCCATGTTTATATAGGTTCATAAATAGGTTTATAGGTCAGGTACCCCCATATTACAACCTAAATAAAGGTTTTAACCCCCTGATTGCCCCTAGAGTTAACCCTTTCACCAGTGATCACTGTATAACTGTCACTGGTGACGCTGGTTAGCCAGTTAGTTATTTCGTTATTTAGGTTCCCCGTCAGGTTTTTATATAGCGTCAGGTACCCCCATATATTACCTAATAAAGGTTTTAACCCCCTGATTGCCCCTAGTTAACCCTTTCACCCCCTTTTGCCAGTGTCACTAAGCGATCGTTTTTCTGATCGCTGCATTAGTGTCGCTAGGTAACCAGTTTTTTTTTGTATTACTGTTACGGGTGACGCTGGTTAGTTAGCTTTATTTTTTATACTGTCAGGGCACCCGCCATTTATTACCCAATAACGGTTTAACCCCCTGATCGCCCGGCGGGTGATATCAATTAGGTTTTAGGGTCAAATAAGGTCTGCGTCGCCCCAGGTTAGTGCCAGTACCGCAAACACCCACGCACAAAGCATACACCTCCCTTAGTGGTACAGTATCTGAACAGATCAATATCTGATCTGATCAGATCTATACTAGCGTCCCAGCAGTTTAGGGTTCCAAAAAAAAACGCATTGTTAGCGGGATCAGCCCAGATACCTGCTAGCACCTGCGTTTTCCCCCTCCGCCCAGCCCAGCCCACCCAAGTGCAGTATCGATCGATCACTGTCACTTACAAAACACTAAGCACACATAACTGCAGCGTTCGCAGAGTCAGGCCTGATCCCTGCGATCGCTAACATTTTTTTTGTGGTAGCGTTTTGATTCAGTCGCTTCAGTCAGGAACTTTTTTACCTGTGAATCTCAAAAAAATAAAAAAAATAAAAATAGTTGTCGTTTTATTGTTCTCTCTCTCACTCTATTCTCTCTCTATTGTTGCTCTTTTTTTACTCCATTCTATTCTGCAATGTTTTATTATGTTTTATCATGTTTTATCATGCTTGCTTTTCAGGTATGTAATTTTGTTTACTGTGTTTTAGTGTTAAGCATTTTTTTGTTTTCAGGTGCGCCATTCAGTTGCAACGCGGATTTATTTATCTTGACAGCAACAGCGTTTGCTCCCACGATACATAAAGCCGCGACTCCAACGCTGTAGGAGGTGATTTCACCACCACAGTTAAAAAAAAGAGCATATATGCCGAAGCATGGGGGCAGCAGGGGGGGGGAGGAGCGATTGGCTCCTAATGCCACGTACATACGGTCGAAATTCCGACCGTGTGTACACGGCATAACTTTTGCGGGAGGATGCCCCCATGCATCGGCATATATAAATGGTGCATGTATGCCCATCATTAGAAGTGGGTGGATGAAGGGAGGTATTCTAATGGTGGGCATACCCACCAATCAATCTCTTTTTTTCGTTCAGCCAAGAGGCTGCATGAAAAAAAAAAGATTACAATATATGTCCAGTATGTTGCTGGACTTTGAATGGTTATACCAGAATGATGCCTGCAGGTTTAGGTATCATCTTGGTATCATTCTTTTCAGCCAGTGATCGGCTTTCATGTAAAAGCAATTCTAGCGGGTAATTAGCCTCTAGACTGCTTTTACAAGCAGTGGGAGGGAATGTCCCCCCTCCCGGATATAAACCGCGCCATTGGGAAATTGGGAAAGCATTTTATCACACCAATCTTGGTGTGGTCAGATGCTTTGAGGGCAGAGGAAAGATCTAGGGTCTAATAGACCCCAATTTTTTCAAAAAAAGAGTACCTGTCACTGCCTATTGCTATCATAGGGGATATTTACATTCCCTGAGATAACAATAAAAATCATAACAAAGAAAAAAAAAAAATGGAAGGAACAGTTTAAAAATAAAATAAAAAAGCTAAATAAATTAAAAAAAAACCAAAAAAAAAAAAAAAAAGCACCCCTGCCCCCCCTTCTCTTGCGCAAAGGCGTACACAAGCGTTGGTCTGGCGTCATATGTAAACAGCAATTGCACCATGCATGTGAGGTATCACCGCGAAGGTCAGATCGAGGGCAGTAATTTTAGCAGTAGACCTCCTCCGTGAATCTAATGTGGTATCATGTAAAGGCTTTTAAAGGCTTTTAAAAATGTATGTAGTTTGTCGCCACTGCGTGTTTGTGCGCAATTTTAAAGCATGTCGTGTTTGGTATCCATGTACTCGGCCTAAGATCATATTTTTTATTTCATCAAAAATTTGAGCAATATAGTGTGTTTTAGTGCATTAAAATAAAAAAAAGTGTATTTTTTCCACAAAAAAATGCGTTTGAAAAATCGCTGCGCAAATACTGTGTGGAAAAAAAAAAATGCAACACCCACCATTTTAATCTGTAGGGCCTTTGCTTTAACATTATATATAGTGTTTGGGGGTTCAACGTAATTTTCTTGCAAAAAAAAAATATGTTTTCATGTAAACAAAAAGTGTTAGAAAGGGCTTTGTCTACAAGTGGTTAGAAGAGTGGGTGACGTGTGACATAGGCTTCTAAATGTTGTGCATAAAATGCCAGGACAGTTCAAACCCCCCCCAAATGACCCCATTTTGGAAAGTAGACACCCCAAGCTATTTGATGAGAGCAATGTTGAGCCCATTAAATATTTTTTTTTTTTGTCCCAAGAGATTGAATAATGAAAAAAAAAAAATATATATATTTTTTTTACAAAAAGTTGTCACTAAATGATATATTGCTCAAACATGTCATGGGCATATGTGGAAATACACCCCAAAATACATTCTGTTGCTTCTCCTGAGTACGGGGATACCACATGTGTGGGACTTTTTGGGAGCCTAGCTGCGTACGGAACCCCAAAAACCAATCACCGCCTTCAGGCTTTCTAAGGGTGTAATTTTTTTATTTCACTTCTCACTGCCAATCACAGTTTCGGAGGCCATGGAATGCCCAGATGGCATAAAACCCCCCAAAATGACCCCATTTTGGAAAGTAGACACCCCAAGCTATTTGCTGAGAGGTATGGTGAGTATTTTGCAGATCTCGCTTTTTGTCACAAAGTTTTGAAAATTGAAAAAAAGAAAAAAAAAATTTTTTTTTCTTTACTTTCTTCATTTTCAAAAACAAATGAGAGCTGTAAAATACTCACCATGCCTCTCAACAAATAGCTTGGGGTGTCTACTTTCCAAAATGGGGTCATTTGGGGGGGTTTTGTGCTATTTTGGCATTTTATGGCCTTCGAAACGGTGATAGGTAGTGAGGAGTGAAATCAAAAATTTGCACCCTTAGAAATCCTGAAGGCGGTGCTTGGGTTTCGGGGCCCCGTACGCGGCTAGGCTCCCAAAAAGTCCCACACATGTGGTATCCCCATACTCAGGAGAAGCAGCAAAATGTATTTTGGGGTGCAATTCCACATAAAACTATGGCATGTGTGAGCAATATATCATTTAGTGACAACTTTTTGAAAAAAAAAAAAAAAAAATCTTTTTTATTTTTGTCTTTATTCAATCACTTGGGACTAAAAAAAAAAATATTCAATGGGCTCAACATGCCTCTCAGCAAATAGCTTGGGGTGTCTACTTTCCAAAATGGGGTCATTTGGGGGGGTTTTGTACTTCTCTGCCATTTTAGCACCTCAAGAAATGAAATAGGCAGTCATAAATTAAAAGCGGTGGAAATTCCAGAAAATGTACTCTAGTTTGTAGACGCTATAACTTTTGCGCAAACCAATAAATATACGCTTATTGGCATTTTTTTTACTAAAGACATGTGGCTGAATACATTTTGGCCCAAATGTTTGACTAAAATTGAGTTTATTAGATTTTTTTTATAACAAAAAGTAGAAAATCTCTTTTTTTTTCAAAATTTTCGCTCTTTTTTTTTTTCGTTTATATCGCAAAAAATAAAAATCACAGAGGCAATCAAATACCATCAAAAGAAAGCTCTATTTGTGGGAAGAAAAGGACGCAAATTTCGTTTGGTTACAAAATTGCATGACCGCGCAATTACCAGTTAAAGTAGTGCAGTGCGAAATTGAAAAAAGACCTCTGGTCCTTTGGCTGCCAAATGGTCCGGGGCTGAAGTGGTTAATGAGGTAAAGCTTCAACTTACAAAGAGTACCCAATCACATGCAAGGAAAATTAAAAAACAAACAGCTTTTTTGCTTTCACGTGATTGGAGGAAGGAAGTCAGCATTGTCTCCCCTCATTTACTAAGCTCTGCAGCAACTGCACTTGTAGAATGCAACTGCACTTGAAAAGTGCACAGTCGTTTTGCCTTTAGTAAATCAACCCCATTGTCTCTTCTTTAATTGATGTAGCACACATTATGCTAAAGCTGTCCAGTCTTCTTAACTCCTTTCTTCATCATCCTTTATATGATGTTTTTCTGCAAGAAAACTGGAAGTATCCTGAAATTATCTTTCTTCTAATAAATGTTGGGCGTTTCTGTATCTACTCAAGGAGTTTGTTGAAAAATGGAGGAAGCAAGGTGACCACCATATCGGTGGAGGGTGCCCCTTCTTTCAAAGATCCCATAGGTAAGAGACAGGGAGGGAGTGCTGGAGATTTTAAATATGTTTTGTTTTGCATTAGTCTCCTGTCAGGGCACATGTGCCGAACACTTTGGGTTGTGTTGGACAGCAGTGCAGACCTTACTTTTAAAGGTCAGTCCTGCACCGCCGTCCAACACTTAACCCAAGAGCTCCTCCCTGACAGAGAACAGGGACTCAGAGTAAAAGAGAGGGTCAGAAGTAGACTGAAGCAGCCAAAGAAGCAAGCAAGTCTGATTCAGGTGCTGCTAGAGAGGGCGCGGTAGCTTTTACACTCAGGGTCAGAAACCAGTTGGGAAATCTGAGACAAGAACATCTGGTAAAACCTCTGCAGAAATGGGTGAAAAGGCACATATGCCTAAAGCAGTAAAGGAAAATTCCGAAAAGGGGGCCAATATAAAAGTTAGGAAAGACTGTCAGGGGTGCACTGCATGCAGAGTGGACTGTGTGATGGGATCACCCACAACATGATCTTTCCCATGTTAACAGTCAGATCTAGGAGGCTAGGTATCAAAAAATTAAAATAAAATAAAATAAAAACATTAAAAGTGTGCTACCTCAAACAAACATAATGTGAATATAAAATTCACATATTATTCCTCAATATCTTATCGTGTCAGATATCCACTACGGCATATAAGTATTCAAAGTGTAAAATAACTGTGCTCATGTAATAAAGTGCAAATACAGTGCAAGAAAATCATTATTATACACATTTCATATAAAGTGCAAAATGCAAAAATCAACAAAATAAATGACCATATGATATGATTTAAAATTTCATATACAGAAAATAAGTTATAGCTAAAAATGAAAAATAAAAGTCAAAATAAAGTCCATCTAGGTGCAAGAAAAAAATGCTCTTATGCTAAACACAGCTGTAAGTCAATAACTTCAGTGCCACTTTAGTATCATCACCGTGCTCGTGAAGACAGACAGGCTGCTTACCAGAACATGAGATCCCACAAAGGGGATCAAAAACGCTTAGGAATATTCTCCTTATGCTCCTGAACGGTTCCTAGATATTCTTAGTGTATTTCATCTTCTGACTCCTGCAAATACACGTGTAGCGCCCTGCTCCTAATGAGCAGACGCTATTATTTTTTTGTAAATTTAAGTTGTCTGAAGCTGCAGTTTGGCTCAGAATAATTATACTAAAGTTTTGGCTTCTGTACCAGTTTGGCTGGGTTGTGCTAATTTCCACTTGGCCGTGGGTGTCGCTGTCACCACTGGTAAGTGTTGGAAATGCAACAGGCTAAATGTATTGGGTACCCCTTTTACTCGGAAACAGCCCGGAGGGAGTGGTCTACCCGCTGAGCATTCTGGGTAAGGGTACTTAAGATACAGACGCCATTTTTTGGGGTTCGTTATCCCGACCTCATGGCCCTTCTGGCCTAAGGTGTGTGCTGCCTTACTCAATGTCTCGGGCCGGCTGGCCCGAGGCTTCGCAACTGATAAAAGTAGGCCCAGAAGTTCTGGGGCCTATTGATCCAGGGATGGTCCTGTGCTGTCTTGCCTGAGGGGAGAAGCTACGCAACTGGAGGATCCAAGGGAGGAGTTTTTCGGGAGAGGACCGAGCAACAAGGCTGGTACCTCATGGAAAAGCCTGGAGACTCAGTTGGAGGATGCATCCTGGGTTATCTACCACATAGTATCGCGGGGTCGGCTGAAAGAAACAGGTACTGTGGGGTAACTCTTTAACTTTTCAACAAGAAGCTGATTGTGCCTTCCTGTGGCAGAGGATTGCACAACAAGATCACTAAAACTAATAAGTCTGTGGCAGAGACTTTGACCGAGCAACTCATCGGCTGGTGGGTCAGGAGAGGGACCTATCCGGTGGATGCTGGATCCAGCCTGTGGAAATTGTTTGTCCTCTGGATCAAGGAAATACCTCTAACCAGTAATTCTACAAAGGTACCTGAATCCCCCTTATCCTCTATCCCTCTATTGCAAAGTGTGTGTTTTTGTTAAATAAACATCCAGAAAAAGTCTCCGAGCAATATCCTTTGACTAATCCTTTAACAGGACCCCTAAGACGGACACAGTGAACAGGTGAGGTAATGGTAAGCCCAACAAAAACCAGCAGCTCCTTCGGGGGTCAGTGCTACACATGTATACCAAAAATAAGGAGGAGAGCTCATAGTGCTATACTGTTGGACAATTTATTAAAATAAAAGATATCGCACTTACAGAATGAGTTTGAAATAAAGGCAAACATAATTTCCAATAGACACAGCTGCAGCGATTGTATATCGGTCTTTGCATGCTGACATCACACTGCTAGCTCCGCCCAGTGCATTTCCCCTTAGAATGGGTCATCTGTGATTGGAGGCCTCCTGATAGCTGTAAGGAATACCAACTTTCATGTGAATTGTTCAATAGAACAGATTTCAGATAAATTAAAAGGAGACTCCAACAAAAGCTGAAGAACTAAGGGCAAGTCCTAGGAAGGGTATGTGGGTCTCAATGTAGGTTTCCTTTGCTCATGGGACACAGGGGAGTGAAGCTTTTAGTTTCTACAAATGAGAAAAACTTTTGCCATATAGTATTTGTTGAGGTCTTCGAGCAAGGTATCAACCACTGCAATCAATATTTCATAGGCTTATGCCGCGTACACATGGTCGGAATTCTTGTTGGAAAAAGCTCTGATGGGTTTCCCGTCAGAATTCCGACGGAATTTCGCTCAAACTGTCTTGCCTACACACGGTCACACCAAATTCCGACGGTCAATAACACCGCGGCATACAACGCATTCGACGGCACTATAAAAGGGAAGTTTAATGCTTCCGAGCATGCATCAGAATTTTTCATGTCGGAATTGCACGATCGGAAAATCCGATAGAAAGGTTTTCCGTCGGAAAAATTAAGAACAGGTTCTCAATCCAAAGTCCGTCGGAAATTCCGACAGAAAAAGACCGATGGGCTTACACACGGTCGGAAATTCTGATGAAAAGCTCCCATCGGACTGTTTCCATCAGAAATTCTGTCCGTGTGCACGCGGCATTAGAGTCTATCTCTTTCAACAACCATGCAGTCAATTTCATTCTGTGTGTGTCTGGATGTTGCCAATGTACCTGGAAAAAGAAGCCCTTTCTGCAAAGTAAGTGGTACTGAGGGGCCCCTATCTGGGACAACAATGGGAACCATGGCCTTCTTGGCCAATAGGGCAGAGTTGCAATCATCCTCCTGGTTTGTTTGAATTTTAAATAGGTCTCTCAAGTTTAATGCTGTTGGCATAGACTTGTCTTGAGAAAGAGCATGTGGGCAGCTCAAGTGGGAAGATAAGTGCAGAAAGAAAGAGTTTACTGGAGAAGCCCTAAGTTTGATTGTGGGATTTAGCCATGCATTACAAAATTGGTTGCAAATATCAACTGTTAAGGGCCAACTTATTGCAATCTGAGTATTCCTGAATGAATCTGTCTTGTAGGATATTTTCTGTGCTCGTTATTTAGGATGCCTGCAGCCTGAAGCTGTTTTCCTGCCCACTGAAAAATCTCACCTGTTATCCATAATAGCAGTAAGCTTGGTACCTTTGTTTCACAGAAACCACCCAGGCATCTGAAATTTCCTTTCCCAAAGCTCTAAAAGCTGGTATAATCTAACACCCACTAGAGACACTTGAGTTGTTGCACCTTCAGAAGAACTTTTCCAACTTCTTAGATGGGTGAGCAGTATTTGCGTTGACATTACATAAGAAGGAGCCTTGGGTTCCTCTCCACTGTGAAAGTGAATAATCGTGACCTTTAAATGATCTAGAGTCTCAAAATCCCTTGCGGAACTCTCTGTTGCCCTGCCGGCACCTTCATTGGTCTTGAGGGATGAGCTCTGATTTCCTTCTTGTTACTCTTTAAATCACTTCTTCTAGAGGTTTTGCAAATAGGTTTTTCCCATTATATTGAATGGAGTGGGGGGTTTGCTTCGATGAAGAAGCTACTGTCCAGTGTCTTAACCATAAGGCCTGTTTGGCGGTCATGTAATGGCCTATTATTTGTGCTGATAGCTAATCCACAGACGACTCTGCTGAAAAGTCAGAAGATAACTTTAGTTTTTCTAAAGCCGTTACTACTGAGGCAGTCTCGACTCTCAATTTGATGGTCTTTTCCACATTATCGATTCATGTCTGCAAAGGTTTAGATCTAGACGTCAGTGCAACTGCTAGACAACATTCCAGACCTGAGTTAGAACAAACCTTCTTTAAATCTCCATCAATTATATGATCCATTGGATATTTAGAGGCCACTAAGATTTCTATGAACAGAGTCACATGACTGGCCTGCCTCTGCAGGACTCCGTCTACCGCAGAGACATCATTCTACAAAGCTGCATCTCCCGACCTGTTCTGATAAAACTGGGAAAGTCTGTTCTGAACACCAGATTTGCTAACATGTTTTTGCCATTCTTCCTCGATTAGTTCTTTGAATTCTTCCATTAAAGGAAATAATGGACCCCCTTTTTGAGATTGGGAAAATGTTTCTGTACTTATTCAGGAGGGGATGGCTCATCTTCCCATTGATTAACTTACCCTTTTGCCTCAATAAAAGAGGCCACTAAGGCAAATCAATATGGGGTGGATTCCTCTGTTTATGTTTCAGAGTCCTGCTTTTCTTGGACCTGAGTAGAAGAAGTGGATGAGACTCCAGTGGCTCTGCTGGCCTAATCCTCTTAATAGCATGGAAAGTTTATACAAATTTCTGCTTGCTTTTTGCATTGGCTTGACAATGTTATAGATACTTTCTAATACAGTTACAACTATGCAGGAACCCTGTTTTTGCTTAGTTTCAGAAATAATGTTTCTGATAAATGCATAGATTGTCTCACTGTACTCAGTGAGCTACAATTGCTTATTTAGGTCTAGATCTTTGAGCGCTGCCGCTGCCAGTCTTTTGATAACTTCCTCTGTATCCAGGAGATTAGAGAAGTTTCTGGATAGTAGGTGTGAGGCTTTGCAGATGGTAGCATGAATATGGATGCAGCCCTAGCCTATCCCAGAGAGGCAGGCTCTGATTGTTGGCTAGGAGACTGTATTTATTCCACAGAGCTCTGGGTCTTCTCCCAGAATGGAGAAGTCCAGCACAAGCCGCTGAAAGAGGCCTCAAGTGGGTGACCTGAGGGGAAAAATGCAGAGACACCAGGTGCTCTTGAAGAAGCTGACTGAGGGGAGCTGTGCACCAAAGATCTGTCTGCTATAACTGGAGGGAATCACTTTTAAGATTGGAAGGAAGCTTTATCTGTCCTTGGGCCTTGTGCTCTTGACATTGCTAGATCTTTGGGACCTTGTGCTCTTGCTACCCCTCTGGTGCCTAATTATAGTCAACTGTGGGTCTAATTCAAGGGGTCACCGGCTGGTGTCCAGAAGAGCTCTGTCCATATACTGTCCACTAAAGAGAAAGGGCTTTGCTCTACTGTCTCTACTACTACTACGTAAGCAGGAAGGAAGAATAAGTCATCCGTGTACATAGTTCTCATTCTGGAGTATCCCACCACTACCCGTATCCCTATCCAAGTTCTGCAAAAATAAAAACAACAAAAGCAACATCCCCTTTTTGAAGAAGAGTTAATGAGCCAGTTATGTGCCTGGCTGCGGGGCTGAAGTTGGGTAGACCTATACAAACATACCCCACTTTTAAGTACACAATGGGGTTTATTTACTAAAGCTGGAAAGTGCAAAATCAGGCTCACTCCTGTAAAGAAACCAATGAGCTTCTAACCTTGGCTTGTTCAATTAAGCTTTGGTAATAAAACCTGGAAGCTCATTGGTTTCTATGCAGAAGTGAGCCTGATTTTGCACTTTCCAGCTTTAGTAAATAAACCCCATTGTGTACTTAAAAGTGGGGTATGCCTGTACAAGTCATTTCAGCGGCTCCTATGGGAGTAGCACTACACTTACAAAACTAAAAATTTCCGTCATGGGACCATACATCTCTTCTTCCTCATAGTGGGGGGGGGGGGGGTGTGGGGTTACAGGACATGATGCAGACAAACCGTGTGCCTGTAGTCCATAGTTTGTTTAGCCTCAGGAAAGATGCATGCTGTGCTTGATGTGTTCAAGTGGCAGGTTGTGATTGGAAGATGGTGTATGCCAGAGGCAGACAGAGGCAAGCTGTGAATGGTTGGGGAGGTGTGGTGGTTAAAAAAACTACCCAATACAGGCATGCTGTGTGTCAGCACAGTATCCTATACCTCAGCATGGCCCAGTGTTAATTTTGGCAGCAAATGTCGATTTAGTTTTAGTCCCATTTTAGTCATCTGCAATTGTTTTAGTTTTAATCATATTTAGTTGACTAAAATCTCCAGTACATTTTAGTTGACTAAAAATCATTTTAGTTGACTAAAACAAATTTTAGACATCTAAAAATCGTATGGGTTTAGGTAAATTGTAATGCATTATTTAAGCATTTCTCTACAATTTCCATTGTAATGCTACACAGTGCTCTGGATGGTGGTCTGGAAGGCTTGTAATGCTGCACAGTGCTTTGGACGGTGGCTGTAATACTACACAGTGCTCTGGACGGTAGTCTGAGGAGGCCTGTAATGCTACACAGTGCTCTAGATGATTGTATGAGAGGCCTGTAATGCTGCAGTGCTCTGGACGGTGACTGTAATGCTGCACAGTGTTCTGGATGGTGGTATGAGAGACCTGAAATGCTGCACAGTGTTCTGGATGGTGTCAGAGGGGAGGCCTATAATACACAGTGCTCTGGGATGGTGGTCTGACTGAGAGGCCTGTAATGCCACACAGTGCTCGATGGTCATCTTAGGTCTGAGGGATGGCCTGTAATGCACAGTGCTCTGGATGCCAGTAGTCAGAGGAGGCCTGTAATGCACACACAGTGCTCTGGACGGATGGCAGTATGATAGGGTGACCAGACATCCCCGGCTTCCGGGGACAGTGCCCGGATTGAGGACTCTGTCCCTGGACCAAGTCTGTCCCCGGTTTTGTCCCCGGATTGTATTTGAACAGGGGCTGGGGCAATTTCAAAGACAGTCAGTGCAGAATTTAAAAAAAGAAAATTCTGAATTACACACCCCCGCTCCGTCGCTTCTACTAGCTTAGGGGGGTGTATTTCTTTCCATTATCTGTGCACCTTTCTGATGATCATGTGCTGGTCGGAGCGGAGGGAATATTTCTTCAGTTTCAGGTACATGCCCATCCAGTTCCGCTCGCATGTTCTTCTACCTTGGCTCAAGTCACGGCCAGCCGCCTACCTGTTTATCTCCTTGCCTTCCCTGGCGGAGTGATCTTCCTCCGCTCCCCACCCAGTAGTACCCAGGGAACAAAGAGTAAGACTTGACAGGCTGTGAGGCGGGCGGCAAGCGGCGATGGGCAGAGAGTTGCTGATTGCCGTCATTGCTAGTAAAAAAAAAATATGTCCCCGGATTTAATTTAAAAGATCTGGTCACCATACAGCAGGGCTTGACAAATTTGCTTGGAATCTAGGAGCCGGCTAAAAAAAAGTTAGGAGCCAGGTTTTTTTTAACGACGACAGCGACTGACAGGTGGCACTGGGCACCAAAGGACGTCCTCCCAGAACCTTGCTCGGGAACATCCGTGACCGCCAGGTCCCGAGGACCCGGCGCATCGCGGTAAACGGCCGCCGATAGCGGCCGTTTACCACGTGATCGCTCTGTCAAATGACGGTGCGATCACATGTACACAAACCGGCATCACGTCATGACGCCGGTTCCTCCCTCCCCTCTCTGTATCGATCAGTACAGTGAGAGGGGAGAAGCGGAGAGGGGGAGAGATGGGACCAGCGCTGTGGGCTGGATGTGTAGTGCCCACAGCGCTGGTCAGTGACAGCTACACTGCCAGCACTGTGCAATACTCTGCCAGCACTGTGCAATACACCGCAATACTCTGCCAATACTCTGCTAATACTCTGCCAATACTCTGCCAATACTCGCCAATACTCGCCAATACTCGCCAATACTCGGCCAATACTCGCCAATAAATTTTAATAGAAACAAATTTTTTTTTTTTACCGAATTTTCAGTATTTTTTGATTTATAGCGCAAAAAATAAAAAACCCAGCGGTGATTAAATACCACCAAAAGAAAGCTCTATTTGTGTGAAAAAAAGGACAAAAAATTTATTTGGTACAGTGTTGCATGACTGAGAAATTGTCATTCAAAGTGTGAGAGCACCGAAAGCTGAAAAGTGCCCAGTGGTTAACATTGGATTAGTATTGTTAGAGGTGTTGCAATACCAACGGCCACCACAAGATGGCGCCATATTACAGAAGGATTTCAGAAGGCCGCAAAGCCGCGGCCTAAATTTCTGGCCGGCGCAGCCCGATGCAATCGCATGGCGGGGGTCGGGGTCCACAGGTTGACAGGGTACCGCAGCTGTGTCGCCCCAGGCGCCAGGACCCCAATTCTAGTCGCAATTGCGCCTGGGCGACCGGGGTTTGTCGAGCCCTGCCATACAGTATGATGAGAGGCCTGTAATTGTAATGCACACAATCACAGTGCTGTCTGCTCTGGACGGTCATTGTCAAAAGTGGGACCCTTGTCGGGAGGCCTGTAATGCATTGTGCTGCTCTGGACGGTCGTCTGAGGACTCGGAAGCCTTTATTGCTGGCTGCACAGCCTGCTAATTGTTGCAAAGCATGCTGCAGACTCAATTTGCTTGCCTGCTGGGAATGGAAGCAGACGGAGCTCCATGGAAACCGGAAGTTCACAAGTGTAAACGTCTCTGACTCACATTTTCGTTTCGCTTTCATTTGTTAAAGAAAATGTATTTGGTTTTTGTCATCGTTTTCATCAGTGTAAAAAGAGGCCACTGGCGAAAATTTTGATGAAAATGTTTTTCGTTGACGAAATTAACACTGGGCCAGCCAAAGGATGAAAACTGACCACAGTAACACAGATCAGCTTCTGTGCTTTGCGTGGTCAGTTTGGAACAGGGAAGAAAAGTGACTGTCAGGAACAAGCCAGGTACTTCTAATGCCGTGTACACATGACCGGTTTTCCCGTCGGTGACGTACAACGCGTACGACGGGACTAGAAAAAGGAAGTTCAATAGCCAGTAGCCAATAGCTGCCGTCTCGTACTTGCTTCAGAGCATGCGTCGTTTTTGGTCCGTCGGAACAGCATACAGACGAGCGGTTTTCCCCGATAGGAATTGGTTCCGTCGGAAATATTTAAAACATGTTCTATTTCTAGGTCCGTCAGACTTTTCGAAAAATAAAAAAAATGATGAGGCCCACACACACACACAATCGGAATATCCGATGAAAAGATTCCATTGGACTTTTTCTGTCAGACATTCCGCTCGTGGGTACGTGGCATTAGTGGAAGAAATACATGAAAATGATAGAGACCATGATCTATAAACTACACATATGTAAACACACACAGAAAAAAAAATAAAAGATTTAGGGTAACAAACACTTTCATGTAAGTCTTTACTTCCTTCTCAGCTTTTCTATCTACTGTAGCCTTTGAAGAACATATCATCTTCACGTTTTTGTCTCAAAAGTTGCTCGTTACTAAGTAGTTTCTGACATTTTAATCAAGTTCTAAATTTGGTGGACAGAAGTGTTAGCTCTTTGCCTGTATTCAATTTTTTTTATTTTTTTTAAGAGGATCTTTTAGGTTTATGTGTGTCTGTAAAACTCTTATTTTTTGTTACTGCAGCATATATGTGCAGTGTGTAATGTGAGTAGGGTTAGACTATACTTAACCATGTTTGTTCCTTTAGACCATTTCTAATATATAGAGCAACGTAACCAATTTTCACCCTGTTTTATCCTTTCCAGGTTGTCCCTCTTTCTCAACTTCTAATGCTGTAAAATGTATTTCTTTATACACCCTATTTGTTTTTTTTTAACAATGCAATGCAATGTTTAACCACTTCAATACCCGCCTATAGACATATGACGTCCGCAAGGTGGATCTCCCATCCTGGGTGGACGTCATATGACGTCCTCCTATTCCCGGCCGTATAGGGGGCGCGCGCGCGCCACCCCCAGCGCGCGCGTGCACCCGCGGCGCCGCTCGGGACCCGGTGCACGTGCCCGACGGCCCCGATGTCCGCCGGGCACCCGCGATTGCCCGGGAAAACAGCGGAACCGTGGAGCTGTGTGTGTAAACACACTCCACGTCCTGTCACTGGAGAGGAGACCGATGGTGTGTTCCCAATACAGAGGAACACTGATCGGTCTCCTCCCCTTGTCAGTCCCCTCCCCCCACAGTTAGAATCACTTGCAGGGAACATATATTAACCCCTGCAGCACCCCCTAGTGTTAACCCTTTCCCTGCCAGTCACATTTACACAGTAATCAGTGCAATTTTATAGCAACGATCGCTGTGTAAATGTGAATGGTCCCAAAAATGTGTCAAAAGTGTCCGAAATGTCCGCCGCAAAGTCGCAGTCATGAAAAAAAATCGCAGATTGCCGCCATTACTGGTAAAAAATTAATAAAAATAAAAATGCAATAAATCTATCTCCTATTTTGTAAACGCTATAACTTTTGCGCAAACCAATCAATAAACGCTTATTGCAATTTTTTTTACCAAGAATATGTAGAAGAATACGTATCGGCCTAAACTGAGTAAAACATTTTGGGTTTTTTTTCAAAAAAATTGGATATTTATTATAGCAAAAAGTAAAAAATATTGTGTTTTTTTTCAAAATTGTCGCTCTTCTTTTGTTTATGGCGCAAAAAATAAAAAACGCAGAGTCGATCAAATACCACCAAAAGAAAGCTCTATTTGTGGGAAAAAAAGGACGTCAATTTTGTTTGGGTGCAACGTTGCACGCCCGCGCAATTGTCAGTTAAAGTGACGCAGTGCCGAATCGCAAAAAGTGCTCTGGTAAGGAAGGGGGTAAAATCGTCCAGGCTGAAGCGGTTAATCACACTATACCTGATAGCTTGCCCTATGCCCGTGTATCACCCTGGGCTGAGACTGGTTTGTTTCAGCTTCGCCAATTTGTCCACCCAGTCACCCGCAGATTTCGTAAATTCGACAATCTCCAAACTGAATATCACATTTCTAAACATATGGGGTTTTTTTATCTCCAAAATAACAATTATCTCTCCACACTCTCACCTTCTCTTATATTATCTAAACCTACTGCCTTTGAACTTATCTGAGCTCAAGGCCCTCACCAATTGCATCTAATCTCCTCTATCTATAAATGACTTCACGATGCCATCCCAATTTCTGTAGACCATCATGCCTATATGCGTAAATCAGGGGCGTAACTATAGGGGGTGCAGCAGTTGCAAGCGCAACCGGGCCCTGTGCTGCAAGGGGCCCATGCGGCCCCCTCTACATATGGCCGGTGGCAGCATAGGTGGTTAGGCACCGGGCGCATGGGTGGCTGGAGGTGTGGGGTGACTAGCAGAGCTCCATGCTCGACTACCGCACTGGCTGCTCTTTAGTTGTGCATTCCCTACACAACATCCCACACAACCTGTGTCTTCTGCCGCTCCTCCGGGTCCTGCTCCATGCAGTGCTGCTCAGTCCGGTGTCTGTCCTCCCCAGCCAGAGTCTCGTCCCCTAAGTCCGGCTCACACTGCACTGCATGCTTCTCCCGGGCAAACAGACGTTAAGCACACAGATGCAGTGCAGCCCTATGAGAGCCGGCTCCCCAAAGGACACTGCAGGCTTGTCTGTCAGCACCCCCCCTCCTCCCCGTCATACACAGATGTTGACAGGTCTTTCTGGGAGATATGTCCCCTGGGGACAGGGACCCCATCTCCCCTGGGGACAGGGCCCAGTTCTCCCTAAAGGACAGGGACCCCATTTCCCTTGGGGACAAGGACCCCATCTCCTCTGGGGACAGAGCCAACTTCTCCCCAGAGGACAGGGACCTCATTTCCTGTGGGGACAGGGACCCAATTTTCCATGGGGACAGGGACCCCTTCTCACCTGAGGACAGAGACCCCTTCTCACCTGAGGACAGGGACCCCTTCTCACCTGGAGACAGGGACCACATCTCCAATGGGGACCCCATCTCCCCTGGGAACAGGGCCCACTTCTCCCCAGAGGACAGGGACCCCATTTCCCTTGGGGGCAGGAACCCCTTTTCACATGGGGACAGGGACCCCATCTCCCCTAAGGACAGGGACCCCATCTCCCCTGGGGAGGTTTAGACCTCTGATATCTCACCAAAGTCCCCCCAACGGGACTCCTAAAAATTTGTAAAAAATCATTTAAAAAACTGCTGATACCAGTGGTGGAACTACAGGGCTCACAAAAGTTGTACCTGTCACCGAGCCCTGAACCACCAGACTCGGAGGGAAGTGCCTTGGCTGGGGTTCAGGGGGGCCCTTCATGGTTTCTTGCACCGGGGCCCTGAAGGTTCTAGTTACACCACTGGCGTAAATGGTCTTCTATTCTACAACGTCCCATCACTGTAGATGACAAAAAATGGTCACCTACATCCAAAATATCTAGATGTGTGGCGCAGAGAGAGACGGCTTACAGATTCCTTACGTTCTGACAAAGTTTTGCATTGTCAAGATCGTTCTCTTTCTCCTTTATGTTGGCGTTGTGGTACCCATTTCCATATCTTTTGGCAATGTGAGGTTATTGTGCCTTTTTGGTCTATGGTCCCTGCTCCAACGAGTACTTGATCACTCTTTACCGTTGAATCCGCTCCATTGTCTTTTAGGGCCCCCCCCCCCCCTTCCTGGTATTGGAAAGGCTTGTTTCTTTCATTTTGTTAGTGGCCAGGAGAACTATTCCTTTACACTGGCTATCCCCTACCCCCAGTGGCAGCCCGTGCAATGTGGGCGTATGGGCGTCGCCCCCCCCCTCTAACACCGCCGCCGCCCTCCATATCCAAGCGCCTGGCCCCTTTCAGGATGCCGGGTGCATGAATTCCTATGGCGGGGATGGGGAGGTGTTTTTTGAAGCACCTGATTAGAGCCAAAGGCTCAAATAGGCTTCGAAAAAGGGTGGACTCAGGACACAGAGCATTGCTTCCAGAGCCCACCCTGTTGTGTTGCACAGCGAATAAACAACACTTATCCTCCTCCTGGCCAATCGGGAAGCGGGTCTGATACCCGTCATTGGCTGAAAGGACGGGCGATCCTATTGGATGCCTAGGAGGAGGAGTGGAGACGCACAGCGGAAGCCACCATGATCTCAGAAGAGAAGAGGACACAAGAGACACTGCCAGATGCCCTTTGCAGCCTGATCCTCTGCCCGATGTGCCCGCCGATCCCAGCCATTTCCCGCTGCTGTGTGCTCGCCGATCCCCGATGCTGTGTGTCCGCCAATCCCTGATTCCCGCTGCCGATGGAGTAAGTGCCGGTGGACCGGTAGACAGCGGGGGGGCTTGAGGTGCGGCGGGGGTGGTTGTTTGCCGCCCCCCCCCCAACAAAAAACCACCAGACGCCACTGCCTACCCCCCCCCCCCCCTCCTCTCAGGTTCAGCTCCTGAAGGTGCTTTCAGAAATACGCAGATTGGAATACATGACAGCTCAGGTGGGAGATGCTGTAACCCAGTTTAATAAGATACGGGATGTCTGAGATTCCTCTGAGTTTGGTACCCCTCCCGGTCTCGATTGAACAAGATAGGCGAGATAAGCCCCCGTACACACGGTCGGAAATTCCGACCACGAGATCCGTCCGATTTTTTCAGACGGACTGGTGTAGCATACAGACGGCCGGACAAAGTTGTCGGAAAATCCGATCATTCTGAACGTGGTGACGTTCGTTGCGTACGACGGAACTACGTAGAGGCTAGTAGCCAATAGCTTTGGTCTCATAATTTTATCTGAGCATGCGTGGCACTTTGTCCGTCAGAATTCTCTACACACGATCGGAAAAAAGTCCGGATCTCAAATTTTTTCCGGCGGAAATTCCGATGGAAAAAGTCCGATGGAGCCCACACACGGCGGATTTTCCGACAACATGGTCCGATCGGACATTTTCCGTCGGAATTTCCGACCGTGTTTACAGGGGCATATCTCTGCTCTCTCTACCATGACCCCTGGTGTAATTTTCTTATAGGTTATAGCCACATGTTTCAATTGCACTTATATCTTTTGTATTTGAAAATGATTAATGTTTTAGTTATTAACGATTTGTAACCCACCTTACTCATCGCCCTCCACTTTTGGTTATGTTACCATCTGTGGCGTTCTCTCTGTCTGATATATTTTTGTAATTTTGTAAAACTTTAACCACTTCAACCCCGGACCATTTGGCCGGCCAAAGACCAGAGCGTTTTTTGCGATTCAGCACTGCGTCGCTTTAACTGACAATTGGCTCCCGACGTGGCTCCCAAACAAAATTGACGTCCTTTTTTTCCCACAAATAGAGCTTTCTTTTGGTGGTATTTGATCACCTCTGTGGTTTTTATTTTTTGCGCTATAAACAAAAAAAATAGCGACAATTTTGGAAAAAAAAACATTATTTTTGACTTTTTGCTATAATAATTATCCCCAAAAAATATATAAAAAAACTTTTTTTTCTCAGTTTAGGGCGATACGTATTCTTTTACATATTTTTGGTAAAAAAAAAAAAAATCGCAATAAGCGTATATTGATTGGTTTGCACAAAAGTTATAGCGTTTACAAAATAGGTGATGGTTTTAGGGCATTTTTATTAATAATTTTTTTTTGTAGTAATGGCGGCTATCAGCGATTTTTTTTTTTTCATAATCTTTATTTTACAAAACATTTTTTACTAATTTTAATATAACATTTACATACTCTCATATCGTATATTTGTCTATATGGATTATTTTCTTCTGTCCTACTCCCATCACCATTTACTTCTTAGATCTTATTATCTTCTATTGATCTGTTTCTATGTTTATTTTTCGGTCTCAATCCTCTCTTCCAGGACATATCAGCGATTTTTATCGTAACTGCAACATTATGGCGGACAGATCAGACACTTTTGGCGCGATTTTGGGACCATTCACATTTATACAGCGATCAGTGCAATTAAAAATTATATTTATAACTGTGTAAATGTGACTGGCAGTGAAGGGGTTAACCACTAGGTGGCACTGTAGGGGCCAAGTGTGTCCTAGGGAGTGATTCTAACTGTGGGGGGAGGGGCTGTGTGTGACACAATACTGATCACTGCCTCCGAATTACAGGGAGCTGTGATCAGTGTCCTGTCACTAGGCAGAACGGGGAAATGCTTGTTTACATCAGCATTTCCCCGTTCTTCCTCTCCGTGAGACGATCATAGGTATCCCCGCGGATATCGAGTCCGCGGGAGCCGCGATCCCGCTCACAAAGCATCCAGCGCACATGCGCGCCCGCAAGACGCCTCTTAACCGCTTCCCGACCGCCTCACGCCAATATACGTCGGCAGAATGGCACGGCTAGGCAAAACCACGTACAGGTACGTGGTCCTTTAAGAGGTCTGCCATGGGTCGCCCGGTCAGGAGCTCCATGACCACGGCTGTGGGACCAGCGGACCCGATCGCCGCTGGTGTCCCACGATCGGGTCACGGAGCTGAAGAACGGGGAGAGGTCTGTGTAAACAAACCTCTCCCCGCGCTTCCTACTCTGCCTGTCATTGATCGGCTGTTCCCTGTCATCGGGAAAGCCGATCAATGACGTCAGACGTCAGCCCCGCCCCCTAATTTAAAAAAAAAAAACACATGTCACACACCATAACCCCTCCCCGCTCCCTAGTGGTTAACTTTTTCACTGCCAGTGTCATTTATACAGGAATCAATGCATTTAAATAGCATTGATTGCTGTATAAATGACAATGGTCCCAAAAATGTGTCAAAAATGTCCGATGTGTCCGCCATAATGTCGCAGTCACAATAAAAATCGCTGATCGCCGCCATTACTAGTAAAAAAAAAAATATTAATAAAATGCTATAAAACTATCCCCTATTTTGTAAACGCTATAACTTTTGCGCAAACCAATCAATAATCGCTAATTGCGATTTTTTTTTACCAAAAATATGTAGAAGAATACGTATCGGCCTAAACTGAGGAAAACAATTTTTTTTATATATTTTTTTTGGGGATATTTATTATAGCAAAAAGTAAAAAATATTGATTTTTTTTCTAAATTGTCGCTCTATTTTTGTTTATAGCGCAAAAAATAAAAACCGCAGGGGCGATCAAATACCACCAAAAGAAAGCTCTATTTGTGGGGGGAAAAAGGACGCCAATTTTGTTTGGGAGCCACGTTGCACGACCGCGCAATTGTCAGTTAAAGCGATGCAGTGCCGGGGCCTGGTCCTTTGGCTGCCAATTGGTCCGGGGCTGAAGTGGTTAAATGTACGTGATTCTGCCTGTTCGTGCCCTTCTGCCGCAGTATATCTGTGTGAGGCTGTCGGGAAGCAGTTAATAAAAATACAATTAAAGCGTAAAAAAACATTCCCCTCTGGGTGATCGATGTACATTGCAAGGATTATAACAACATTTGTTGCCGATTCCTACCTTTCGTTATTCTGAAGAAGTCCCTGTGTGTTTGTCTGTGCCTCTGTACTGAGTGGGTCTAATGGGAGGGGTTTCATAATTAACTGTCAGGTGTGCAGCTGCAGGGCACTAATGAGGAAATCTGCTGGGCCTGCATCCCTTTAGACGTGTTCCTATTGAAAGTATCTCTCCAATAAAGACATTTTTGCTGCAGGGGATGCCTAAAATCTGACTTGTATCTTAGGCAGACTTCTGGGAAAATTGGTGAGCCAATCACACAAGCAGGAAATTATGTTTCTGGGGAGTGGTCAGTACACATTCTGTATATATATATATATGCGCTATATTATTTTTACTTTATTTGATACTTTTTCCCTTCACGAAAGTGGAGTTACCCTAACCACTTTCCGACCGGCGCACGATGATGTACGTCCCTTTTTTGAAGAGGGATATCTCTGCTGCCACAACCGAGATATCCATCTCTTCAGGCGCCGGTCGGCATTCCGATAATGGTGGTCATCGCGGCGGATTCGCCGCGAGATCACAGCTATCGGCGGCGGGAGAGGTGCCCCTCCCGCCGCTCTCCCGCGCCTTCCGCCGCTTACCGGAGCTATCGGCAGCGGCGGAAGCGATCGGGTCCTCCTCCGTGCTGGGTATAGCGACGAGTGAGGCTAAGATGGCCGCCACCCGTCTCTATACTATAGCAGGGCGGAAGTCAAAACGTCACTTCCGCCCATACCTCTTAAAGGAACATTTTCCAAATGTCATTTTTTTTAAATGACATTTTTTTTTTTTTTTTTGCTTTTAAGTCCAAATATGAGATCTGAGGACTTTTTGACCCCAGATCTCATATTTAAGAGGACCTGTCATGCTTTTTTCTATTACAAGGGATGTTTACATTCCTTGTAATAGAAATAAAAGTGAGCCAATTAATTTTTTTTTTAAAAACAGTGTAAAAATAAATAAAATCAAGAAAAATAAATAAGAAAAACAAAAAAACATTTTTTTAAAGCGCCCCGTCCCGACGAGCTCGTGCGCAGAAGCGAACGCATACGTGAGTAGCGCCCGCATATGAAAATGGTGGTCAAACCACACATGTGAGGTATCGCCGCGATCGATAGAGCGAGAGCAATAATTATAGCCATATACCTCCTCTGTAACGCAAAATATGCAACCTGTAGAATTTTTTAAACGTCGCCTATGGAGATTTTTGAGGGTAAAAGTTTGATGCCATGCCACGAGCGGGCGCAATTTTGAAGCATGACATGTTAGGTATCAATTTACTCGGCGTAACATTATCTTTCACAATATATAAAAAAATTGGACTAACTTTACTGTTGTCTTATTTTTTTATTCAAAAAAGTGAATTTTTTCCAAAAAAAGTGCGCTTGTAAGACCGCTGCGCAAATACGGTGTGAAAAAAAGTATTGCAACGACCGCCATTTTATTCTCTAGGGTGTTAGAAAAAAAACAATATATAATGTTTGGGGGTTCTAAGTTTTTTTCTAGGAAAAAAAACTGTTTTAAACATGTAAACACCTAAAATCCAAAACGAGGCTGGACTTAAAGTGGTTAAAAAATAAAAATGCTCCAGCAGATGTCTCTGTTTACAAACAAAGCCAAGTGATCACCACGTTGCGTTGATTAGATCCTGACTGCTACCGTTTCCCCGAAAATAAGACCTAGCGTGATTGTCGGTGATGGCTGCAATATAAGCCCTACCACCCCAAATAAGCCCTAGTTAAAGTCCTTGTAGGTCTTATTTTCAGGGTAGGGATTATTTGGGGGGTAGGGCTTATTTTGCAGCCATCACTGACAATCACGCTAGGTCATATTTTCGGGGAAATAGGGTAGTTTACCGGTAAAATCAAGGAAACAGTCTGAGTAGTGCTTGTCTTGTTCATTTCAAAACAAGGAAAATTAAAGTTCTACCCCGCACAGGGTACTATGTCAAGCTATATATTGCAGATACCAAGGGGTTAAAGGTGTACTAAGAAAATACTGTACATAACCTACCATTGCTGGGCTTTGAAAATGTAACTGTAAACACTTTCAATAAAACCTCCTGAAGTTGAGGGAGCTATTAGTGTTCATCACTAGAATCAATGATTGGTGCACAGGTGGGGGCACAGCGACATCCAGTGGTGGAAATGAGCTATGCATGAACCCAACATGATAAGCAGATGCTTTTAGAGGTCAGTATACATCTTTTATATCTTTTTTGGTGTCAAATTTTATAGAAAAGGTCAAAGATTTAAATTTCATAAAATTTCAGCTACTTATACCTCTGGAACTATTGATTAGTTTGGCATGCAGTTTAGGAAATGTTATAATGTTGGATAGATAGAGATAGAGAGATAGATAGATAGATAGAGAGAGAGAGAGAGAGAGAGAGAGAGAGAGAGAGAGAGAGAGAGATAGATAGATAGATAGATAGATAGAGAGAGAGAGAGAGAGAGAGAGATGGATAGATAGATAGATATCTAGAAATAAATAGATAGATAGAGATAAATAGATGGATAGATAGATAGATAGATAGATAGATAGATAGATACACATAGAGATAGATACATAGAGATAGATAGATAGAAAGATGCCTGTTCTGCCATTTGACAGGTCAGTGAGGTCACAAGGGGGTGGTACCACCAGGTGATGTCAACAGGTGGCACCACCCCTTATCTATTTAAGCACTGTCAAACGGTGGAGTTTTTTTTTTTTCCGGGTCCGGCGGTGCAGCGAGTGTCGTGATTGACAATGGATCTATATCGGGGACATTGTTTTTTTATTCTTTTAATAAAGGAGTTGTCAAAAAACTGCCTCCTGTCTTTATTTATATTTGACACTTTTTTTGGTAAATCGGTAGGGGTACAATGTACCCCATACTGATTCACATAGCGAGGGCGGGATCTGGAGGCCCCCTTGGTAAAGGGGACTTCCAGATTCCGATAAGCCCCCTCCCCGCAGACCCCCCCCCCCCCACAACCACAGCCCAGGGTTGTCAGGAAGAGGCCCTTGTCTCCATAAACATGGGGACAAGGTGCTTTAGAGTGGGGGGCAGAGCCCCCAGCCCCAAAGCACCCCCCCCCCCATGATGAGGACACGTGGCCTAATATGGTTCAGGAGGTGGGTGCTCCCTCACCCCCCCCCCCACTCTCCTGACCTGCCGGGATGCATACTCAGATAAGGGTCTGGTATGGATTTCGGGGTGGAACCCACACCGTTTTTAATAAAAAATGTAGGCGTGGGGTTCCCCTTAAAATCCATACCAGACCCTTTGGGGGTGGGGGGGCAAGCCATTTTTTTTAAAACATTTTTGTCGGCAATGGTTTTGCCGGAAATGGGCACTTTTTCAAGTTTGGGATCCATAGACTTTAATAAGGTTTGCGGTTCGGGTCAGAGCTATTGAGTTTGAGAGTTCTGGCGTGAACCGATCTGGGGGGTGTTCAGCCTAACTCTACTCCTCAGAAGCATGGCATGATCTTTATTCAGGCATCATCCAAAGTCACCATCTACTTCCTTTATTGAGATTCTGGTTGGGATGTCATGTAAATCCTGGTTCCAATGCAGTTCTTGACTGTGCCTACAAATGTCTAATGCCGCATGCACACGACCGGACTTTCCGGCAGACTAACTCCGAGGGTCTTCCCGGCAGACTTTCGGGGGTGTTCCGACAGACTTTATGAACAAACGGACTTGGGCACACACGAACGGACTAAGTCCGTTCGAAAGTCCGCTAGTTTTGAACGTGATGACGTAAACGGGACTAAAAAAGGAAGTTCGGGTTTAGGGTTAGGCTTAGGGTTGGGGTTTAGGGTTAGGGTTGGGGTTTCCCCTTAACCACTTTCAGACCAGACCATTTTGCTGGCTTAAAGTGGATGTAAACCCCCAAAAAAAATGTTGATGTCATAATGTAGAGAATACGATTCCTTTCACAGATTTACTCCAGCCCTGAGCAATCCTCTTTTATTGTTCAGTTAGAAATATCTTGACAAAGTGCTGAAAACTTTGTCAAAAACGCCCCCTTGCTGTGAGTGACAGGTGATTTACATATCTCATGCACTAGCCTGAGACAGGCACATCCTGTGTAATTATAAATAGTGAGAAATTCACCCCTCTCCCACATAACAAATCCTGGTGATGAAAAGGGATGGTATCTGTGATCAGGTGACCTCAGACACACACACTGCACTATAACAATCATCAGATCACTGGATGTTCTACTCTGCCCAACTCGGACTACATACATCTCCCCTATATTCTTCTTGCTGTTCACTCGAGAATACATTTTCTTTCACTCTGGTCTGTGGATCTGTGGTCTGTGCCTGTCTCAGGCTAGTGCATGAGATATGTAAATCACCTGTCACTCACAGCAAGGGGGCGTTTTTGACAAAGTTTTCAGCACTTTGTCAAGATTTCTCTAACTGAACAATAAAAGAGGATTTCTCAGGGCTGGAGTAAATCTGTGTGGCAAGACTGGGCTCAAATGAAAGGAAATCGTATTCTCTACATTATGACATCAAACTTTAAGACCAGACCACTTTTTGCAATTCGGCACTGCGTCGCTTTAACTGACAATTGCGCGGTCGTGCGACGTGGCTCCCAAACAAAATTGATGCCCTTTTTTTCCCACAAATAGAGCTTTCTTTTGGTGGTATTTGATCGCCCCTGCGGTTTTTATTTTTTACACTATAAACAAAAAAAGAGCATCAATTTTGAAAAAAAAACGCATTATGTTTTACTTTTTGTTATAATAAATATCCTCCAAAAATATATAAAAAAAAACATTTTTTTTCCTCAGTTTAGGCCGATACGTATTCTTCTACATATTTTTGTTAAAAAAATCGCAATAAGTCGCAAAAGTTATAGCGTTTACAAAATAGGGGATAGTTATATAGCATTTTTATTAATAATTTTTTTTTTACTAGTAATGGCGGCGATCAGCGATTTTTATTGTGACTGACACATTATGGCGGACACATCGGACATTTTTGACACATTTTTGGGACCATTGTAATTTATACAGCAATCAGTGCTATTTAAATGCACTGATTCCTGTGTAAATGACACTGGCAGTGAAGGGGTTAACCAGGGGGTGGCAGTGTAGGGGTTAAGTGTTCCTAGGGGCGAGTTACTAACTGTGGGGGGGGGTGTGGCTGTGTCTTAGTGAACACTGATCTCTGCTCCAATCACAGGGAGCAGAGATCAGTGTCACTTGTTGCTAGGCAGAACGGGGAGATGCTGTTTACTTCCGCATCTCCCCGTTCAGCCATCCAGTGAGACGATCGAGGGTACTCCCACGGCAATCGAGTCCGCGGGACCCGCAACCCACGATGGCATGGCGGCATTTTTAAAGGGACGTACCTGTACGCCCTTATGCCTGTCCTGGCCATTCTGCCAACGTACATCGTCGTGCTCCGGTCGGGAACCGGTTAAAGAAAAAGGTTAGGACTCAGGGATTGGAATATGGACCTCCCCCAAAGGTCAGCAGGCGTGTCCCCCAGAGGTCAAAGGTCAAGAGGTCTGGCTGACCCACCCCCACCAAAGTGTTCCACCTGTTCCACCTCGGGGCATGAACAAGTCGGGGTAAGCGCATTGCGCGGGCTTCTGCCGGAAAGTCCGGCCGTGTGTACGCGGCATCAGGCTAGGTTCTCACTATATCATACCTCCCAACATTTTGAGATGGGAATGAGGGACACCTACTGGCAAATGTATGTAGGCATAGGACACGCCTCCTGCCACACCCCCTTAAAGGAGAATTAACCAAAAAAAGGTTAATTAAATCCACAAGGACTGTTTTTTACCACTAATATTCCTTTATATTGGCTTTTAAAATGTACAAATGCAGCAATTTAGAAATTGGATAAAAGGTTTAGCTCTGGGAAACACTTTTTGATAGATAAAAAGTGCATTTTATATACATCTATATAGATCAGACCAAAATGAGGGACAAATGAGGAGGAAAGAGGGACAGAGGGACATTTCTCGAAATCAGGGACAGTCCCTCGAAATCAGGGACAGTCCCTCGAAATCAGGGACAGTCAAGCAAAAGTAGGGACAGTCCCTCGAAATCAGGGACAGTCTCTCGAAATCAGGGACAGTTGGGAGCTATGATGTTGTACCAATTTTGTAAATAAATGTGGAGTTTTCCTTTAGCATGAATTAATGACATTCACAGATCCTGGCTGTCCTGGGAGAGAGGAAAGGGATTGCATCTCACGGCGCTGGCTCTGCATCCCGGAAAAAAAAAAAAAAAAAAAAAAAAAGAATCGCCATGTTTTTCGTCCAGTAAGGTCTGCAGTGTGTAGCACAGTGTACAGTATGAAATTACACGTTCATCTATCATCTCCGAACACCTCCGCGTGACACGCCGGGAATTCCAACACTCCGAGCAGCGTCCAATCAAATCCTGCGATATTATAGTCTCTCTGGAAGCAGAGTTTTACAAATCCTTCCACGCTCTTTATTTCTGAGACGGACGTCTCGATCTCTCAATTACTTGCATCCTTCTGCACTAACAATACGGGGACTATGCACACAGACAGATGTGGAAACACTTTACAAAACTCCGACTATCTGACTATTAGGGACTCAGGCTTACAGTTTTCCCATCTCCTTTTACAGTTTGTAATTATTAGAAGACGCACAATTACCGCTATCAAGCGGCACTTAACTCTTTCATGGCCAGAGGTGATTGACACCTAGATGTCAAGGCCAAAATTTGCGGCGTCGCTATGCATTGGTTGACTTAGCAGTGACCAGTGTTGGTCATCTTACTTTAAAAAAGTAATTAGTTAAGTTACAAATTACTTCTCCCAAAACTCAGTTACTACATTGGAAAAGTAATTAGTTACGCAGCAAAATAACTGTGACTTTTCTTTTTATATTCTATACGTGTAACTAAGGGGCGGGTCTAGTATTACTGTAACCAAGGGGCGCATTTATTATTATTGTTATATATCGTGTAACCAAGGGGCTGCTCTATTATTACTCTAACCAAGGGGCAGATCTGTTATAGCGTGTAAGCAAGGGGCGGGTCTGTTATTATTATATTGTGTAAGGGGCGGATGGCTACAGAAGAGGGCGAATGTTAAATTAATGGGCAGAGCTCGATATATAACAATAATAATAAATGTGCCCCTTGGTTACAGTAATACTAGACCCACCCCTTACACGATAGACGCCCCTTTCAGAGTAGCACGAGCATCGGGAGCGTGCGGCATCGCCTCGTACAATTACACGTTAACTGCGCCTGCGCGGTGTAGAGTTCACTCAGAGCTGTTTAGGTTCGGCAATTTTCGTACTGTACTTCATACTTCGTACTTCGTACTGCGCAAGCGCTGCGCCTGCACAGTACAGGGGGTCCTTATCCGGCAGGGGAACTTTTTTGGCAGGACACCGGAGTAACACTAATGTCATCTAGTGGTGGTAGATGTAATTGAGGTAACTCCGCCCAAGTAATAGGAACTGCGTTACCATGAGGGGAAAAGTAATCAGTTAGATTACTCGTTACCCTCTAAAGCATGGGTCTTCAAACTACGGCCCTCCAGTTGTTCAAGAACTACAATTCCCATCATGCCTAGTCATGTCTGTCAATGTCAGAGTTTTACAATGCCTCAGGGGATGTGTAGTTTCGCAACACTTGGAGGGCTGTAGTTTGAGGATCCCTGCTCTAAAGTAACTGCGTTTATTTTAACTCAGTTACTTACATCACTGCCAGTGACTATGAGGAATTTGCCAATTTAGACAATTTTCACATTTCAAAATCTAAAAGGCTTTTCTTTATCATAAGGGATACAGGGTAGAAGTAATTGTGAGACAATTTTTTTCCCTAAATAGAGTTTTCTTTTGGTGGTATTTGATCACCTCTGCGGTTTTTATTTTTTACGCTATAAATAAAAATAAAAAAAATGACAATTTTGAAAAAATATTTTTTACTTTTTGTTATAATAAATATCCAAGAAAAAAAAAAGAAATTAATTTATCCATCGGTTTAGGCCGAAATCATTATTATACATGATTTATATACTGCCAACAGTTTACGCAGCGTTTTACAATGTGTAAATATATATTATATATATATATATATATATATATATATATATATATATATATATATATATATATATGTAGCGCCGACACGACACTTTACTAAAGTGTGCGCTATAATACAAATTTAGTTTTTTCCAGAACTGTAATGGAGTTCTGAGGGTTAATTGTACAGGATTTACTTTGGCATCAGTTTGGCTGGGCTGTACTGGAGTACCTGTGACAGGCTGAGAACTAAGCCTGGTTGGACGTGTTAGGTACCAATCTTTCTCAGAGCCAATCAGTGGGCGCGTCTGGCCCCGCTGTGTTGTCTGGGACGGGGTATTTAAGATGCTGAAGTCACGTGTTCAGGGTTCGGCTTGCTCTTTCATTCCTGGTTCCGGTCCGGACCAACCCCCGTGATGGGTCCCGGACCCAGGAGTGTCTGCCGTCCCCATAAGCATGGTCACCCTGACCAGCCCCAGAGGCCCTTGTGGTCTGGGGTGGGGATCCGTCCGTTCCCGAGCCTCGGAACTGGCTAGTTTCAGGCCCAGTACCTGAAGGAGGATTCGGAGGTGTCCCGGAGTGCTCTCGGCATTGGAGAGATACAGCAACTCGTACAAGTGACCAGGGGAGGACTCTTCGGAGGAGGGCCAAGAAGCTGGCTGCTCGGTCAGAGCCTGGGAGCTGAAGTTGTATGGACACTAGTCAATCCGCATTTCTTACTGTATCGCCAAGGTGGCTGAAAGATCCAGGTACCGTGAGGAAAGTTCCTAACTTATCTTCAGTTACAATCTAGTCTGTGGCAGAGACTTTGGAAATTTCCGAGTCACCTGTTGGCTGCTAAATCTACCGTTAGAGGTTTATCCAGCAGCGAAGTGCCCAGTTGCGAGTGGCTACTCTCTGGGCTATCTAAAGAGACATTCAATCGATGTCAGCAGTTCTGAAGTGCCTGAGTTTTATCACCCGTGCCCTCTATTCCCAATTGAGAGACTGTGTTATAGTTGGATGTTACCCCTGCAAATAAAAATCCTTAAAAGGACTTTTTGTGTGTCAGCTCTGAAGTTACTGGGAACCCCTAGACAACGAACAACAAGCTACAAGGATGAGGTAATTGGTAAGCCCAGAAAAAAACAGCATTATCTTTCGGGGGTCAGTGCTACATATACATATACATATATATATATATATATATATATATATATATATATATATATATATATATATATGTATTCTTCTACATATTTTTGGTAAAAAATAAGAGTATATTGATTGGTTTGTGCAAAAGTTCTAGCGTTTACAAAATAGGGGATAGATTTATGGCATTTTTATTATAATTTTTTTTTTTTACTAGTAATGGCGGTGAAAATACGACCTGGCACAACCCCCCTCCCCCCAATTCCCCCCTCCTAGCACAACCCTCCCACCCAAATCGCCTTCCCAGCACAACCCCCCAAATCCCCCCTCCTGGCACAACCCCCCTCTAATACCCCCCTTCTAGCACAACCCTCCCACCCAAATCACCCTCCCAGCACAACCCTCCTAAATCTCCCCTACTGGCACAACCCCCCAAATCCCCCCTTCTGGCACAGGATATATGGTTCCTGACAGCAACCGATAACGTCATCAGTTGGTGGGACGTGGTTGGGTGGACAGCTCAGCTTACTGTTTTGCTGGCAAGAGTACAGAGGGGAGGTGAGGGTACAGCTCTCTGCCTCCTCTGTACAAGGGAGTTCTCTCTCCCTTCTGTAGCACAGGAGCTAAAATCTGAAAATTAGAAAATTTTTAAATCTGAGAAAATTCGAAAATTCTAAATCCGAAATTTTTAAATAACTAACAATAACTAACTATTAAATGATAGGTATTGGAATTTCCTTTCAAATGTGTCTGTTAGTGAAAGTAACGAATGCAAATTTATCTGAAATAATGAATGCCGAATGCCGCATCTAAACAAATAGAACAAATCAAATTAATAAATAATAATAATAAAAAGTTTTTATTACTATTATTATTGTTACGGTAATTCGATACTTTCCATTCATTTAGATACGGCATTCGTTATTTCAGATAATTCGTAAATTTGGATAAATTTGTATTCGTTACGTTCACTAACAGACAAATTTTGAAAATAAATTCCAGTACCTATTATTTAATAGTTAGTTAATATTTCAGATTTTCTAATTTTCGGGTTTTTGAATTTACGAATTTTCGAATTCACAAATTCACGAATTTACAAATTTACGAATTTTAGAATATTCGAATTTACGAACATTCAGAAAAATTCATGAAAAGGGTTTTCGTTAATTTGGATATTTCCGAATTAACAAATTTGTTGAAATTCGGTAAAAAACTAATTCGGAATGAAACAAATTGCACATGTCTACTCCCCACGGCACCCCAGGGGAGCCTCTGAGTTCCTTATGCAGCTTAGACATGTGCAAATCAAAATTTGGACGAAAATAATAGAATAGAAAATAAGATAATAGAATGGGATTGAAGAGAAAAAAACATTATAATAGAATAAGAAATAATATAACCATCTTCCGAAAATTAGAATTTCGAATAGAATAAATTAGAATCTGAATGCCAAATTCAAATTTTTAAGAAGTGGGCCAAACCTGCTGTGGATCTGGCCATTTCCTACCCTATCAAAACACTGACCATTCTTGTTGAGGACATTCCAGTTTTAAAGATTATGTGGATCAAAGACAGGAGGTTCTTACCGGTCTCCTAAGCAGACTTTGCACTGCAACCTTTCATCGCTGTCATTTCCATCTGGCAGACCTTGGATGTCTGGTCCAAGAATACAGCATATAGTTGAGAACTTCAGGATTAATCCTAAAGCCCCATACACACGCACGGATTATCCGAGGACCAGGTCCGTCGGATCATGTCCGTCGTACTTTGTCCGATGTTGGTTTTGCGTACACACGGTCGGACAAAGTTGTCGGAAAATTCGATCATTCTGAACGTGGTGACGTTTGTTGCCTACGACGGGACTACGTAGAGGCTAGTAGCCAATAGCTTTGGTCTTGTAATGTGATCTGAGCATGCGTAGCACTTTGTCCGTCGGAATTCGCTACACACGATCGGATTTGGTGTGATCGGACTTTGTTGTCAAAAAATCTATCCAGCAGGAGATAGGACTTTGTCCGTCAGACAATCCGATGGAAACTGTCCGATGGTGCCTACACACGGTCGGAATTTCCGACAACATTGTCTGATAGGACAGAATCCATCAGAAAATCCGACCGTGTGTATGGGGCTTAAGTGATCATTCAGTTCTCCAAAATTTGGAGCACATGCTGCTTGCCCTTCATCACTGTGTTGATGGGCTTGTGGATAATATATTCCTAATATCCAGAATGGGTTTTCTGCATTATCTGCACAAGAGGACCCTTTGGCTCAAATGCTGGTCTGTGGAACATCAGTGCAAATATGCTTATTGTGTGTGACCTTTGATGGTGAATGCCTCTTTGGCATCCTCACTGGAAACTTTTCTCAAAGATATCATTAGAGGAAAAGTACCCTTTTGGCCAAACAAAAGAAACCTAATCCTCAGCCTGGAAGACCTGCTACTTCTAAAGGTTAGAATGCTTCCTTTCATTCTCTGGAGTTTCACTCTCTCAGGCTGCATTCACACCTGAGCGTAGCGGAATGAGCGTTTTTACCGGCGTTTTTACCGGTGTTTTGTCGCGCGAATACGGTCGTTTTTGCACATTTGCATACATCGTTTTCAGGCGTTTTTCAACTTCATTGTTTTTCTGGATAGCCAATAGGAAAAATGATCATCACTGTCATCATTTGTTGCTATGTTTTTAGATTTTGTTCATCTGCTTCCTGGGTGAATACTGTACTACCGGTTCATCATTGTGCTTCCTGCTCCATATTGTACTATCTTCTGCACAAAGATGAGTGACAATGAGATGGCGTGTTTTCTGACAGCAGCCACGGTTACCTCATACTTTCTACATGAAAGAGAGAGGAGAAAGAAGAGGGCACGCAGATATTGGATCCACCCAGTAATTGCCGAACGAGAAGAGAGAGGCCAATTTTGGGTCATGTATAGTGATCTACGTGAGCATGATGATAAATTCTTGGACTACACAAGGATGTCCATAAAAAGGTTAGTCAAAGTAATTTGGATTCATGATGTTTGACATTGTTCCTGTCTTATAATGTCCACTAATAAACCCCATATTTCTTGCTCACAGCTTTGATGAGTTACTGGGTTTACTCAGTAGCCGGTTGCAAAGAATGGACACCTATTTCCGGAACAGTATACCCCCAGTGGAACGACTAATCATCACACTGAGGTAAATTCTTCTTATTTCTTTTTGTCCCCAATGCCACGTATCATCAGTGCCACGTATCAATGCCACCTGTCAGTATCACGTGTCATCATTGCCACATGTTAGTGCCACGTGTCCCCAGTGCCACGTATCAGTACCAAGTCTGCACTATAGCTTTCGGATTGGGAAATCAACAGCTAGTTATATAGTCCGTGACACCTGCTCTGCAATTTGGGAGATTTTGAAGGATATGGTGTTTAAAAAACCTACATCAGAAGAGTGGTCCCAGATATCGGAGGTTTTCCTGCAACGCTGCAATTTCCCTAATTGTGTCGGAGCGATCGATGGGAAACATATCAGGATCATTAAGCCCATGGGAAGCGGAAGCCAATATTTCAACTATAAAAAATATTTTTCCTTTGTTTTGATGGCGGTTGCGGATGCCAATTATTGCTTCCGGTACATTGACATTGGTTCGTATGGCAGCAGCGCTGACTCTGCTATTTTTACCAATTCCTCATTTGGACACTCCTACTCCTACGTACCGATTGTCTGGACCTTCCGGCAAGCAGGCCACTCCCGGGCACAAATGGCCCTCCCCTACCCAGTGTGTTTGTTGGAGATGAGGCCTTTGCTCTGAGTGAGCATCTACTACGGCCTTACTCAGGGCACAATCTAAATGAACAGAGGAGTGTGTTCAATTACCGTCTAACACGAGCAGGTCGTGTGGTAGAATGTGCATTTGGCATATTGTCAAATAAATGGCGGGTACTGCACACTCCGATTGTTCTCAATATGCAAAATGCAGTCTCTGCTGTAAAGGCTTCATGTGCATTGCATAATTTTGTAAGGCAGCGGGATGGATATGATTTTGAGGAGCCAGTACTTGAGAGTATGAAAAGACCGCATTGGACCGGTGTTCGTGGAAGCAGACAAGGGACACATGTCAGGGATCAATTTGCGTCCTACTTCATGTCTCCAGCAGGACAGGTCCCATGGCAGCTTGAGGCAATTCAATACATTTAAGTCTTTATTTCTTTGTTATAATAATAAAACCGTATACTATGCTATGTGAATAATTAATAAAATTGCTTGATTTATTGTGAAGAAGTTCCGTGTTTTTTTTTTTTAAATATATATTTATCTTTGTGTGCAGTATCCATACAATATACACTAGGGGTCAGAGTGTGCCATCATGTATTTGTGACATGCTGACTATACTATACTCATACTCCTATGCATAGGCCCCTTTCACACTGAGGCGTTTTTCAGGCGCCTGTATAGCGCCTGAAGCGACTCCTTTCACTCGGCTTTCACACTGGAACGGTGCGCTAGCAGGACGGTAAGAAAAAGTCCTGCTAGCAGCATCTTTGGAGCGGTGAAGGAGCGGTTTATTCACTGCTCCTACCAATTAAAATCAATGGGGCAGCTTGTTTTAACCCTTTTTCGGCCGCTAGCGGGGGTTAAAAATGCCCCCGCTAGCGGCCAAAAAAGGGTTAGATAGGCACGCAAATCGCCGCTGCAGAGGCTCTTTGCAGGCGGGTCTGCCACATTGTTTTCAATGGGAAGGGGCGCTTAGCGCTCCAAAGATGCGGCTTGCATGACTTTTTCACATGTTGGGTATCTATTTACTCGCCGTATCTTCATCTTTGACATTATGCAACAAAATTGGGCTAACTTTACTGTTTTTTTTTTGTTTTTTTAAAGCATGAAAAAAAACGTATTTGAATAATTGCTGCGAAAATACCGTGCGATATAAAAACGACCGACATTGTATTCTCTAGGGTCTTTTCTAAAAAATCATATATAATATTTGGGGGTTCTATGTCATTTTCTAGCCAAGAAATTATGGATTTTACATGTAGGAGAGAAATGTCATAATTGGCCCCGGGTGTGAAGTGGTACTGTTTTTCTATAATGTACTAATGTTTGCAGGGGTTTATCTTACCTTTTACATCCTTAACATGGCCAGTTAGGTCTGCCCAGTTTGAGAACTATTTCATGGCAATCTGGGTCCATGCCCTCCTCTTGCTCGTTCTGAGTTTATACGTTGCATCTCTTGTATCATAGAGACAGGGGTGCTCCTTGACCATTCCAATAAATGTCTCTTGATCCAGCAGGCATACAGTATCATCTACTTCATCTTCCATATTGCTGGTCTGTATGTCTGCTAAAATGGTGATCTGTGCACTTCCTGTTATGTTTTATGTCATTTCCTTCATGTAAAATTTAGTTCACTTGAGCAGATGCAGCGACAGAACGCCCGTAGAAACGCTCGTTGTCGCGCTAGTCGCTTGAATCAAGCGTTTCCATTAGTTTCTATGGGGGTACGAACGCCCAAATCTGCCCGATTCGCGCAACAAAAAAGGGTCCGGAACTTGTTTGAGCTTCAGGCGTAGGGCTTCAGGTGTTTTGGAGTGGAGATGTGAACCATCTCCATAGACAATAATGTATTTTATCCCCTCGAACGTTTTGTAGCTTCAGGCTTAGGGTGACAAAACGCTCAGGTGTGAATGCAGCCTCATAGTTGCCAACATTGTAAAACATATTTATAGGGACACTCTGTCTGTCATATGTGACCTGTTGTGACTTCTTTAGCAAGGCAGTGGTCATCTTTGAGGTGTGTTTGGGGTCATTATGTTGGAATACTGCCCTGCGGCCCAGTCTCTGAAGGGAGGGGGATCATGCTCTGCTTCAGTATGTCACAGTACATGTTGGCATTCATGGTTGCCTCAATGATCTGTAGCTCCCCAGTGCCGGCAGCCCCAGACCATGACACTCCCACCACCATGCTGGACTGTAGGCAAGACACACTTGTCTTTGTACTCCTCACCTGGTTGCCGCCACACACGCCTGACACCATCTGAACCAAATAAGTTTATCTTGGTCTCATCAGACCACAGGACATGGTTCCAGTATTCCATGTCCTTAGTCTGCTTGTCTTCAGCAAACTGTTTGCAGGCTTTGTTGTGCATCATCTTTAGAAGAGGCTTCCTTCTAGGACGACAGCCATGCAGACCAATTTGATGCAGTGTGCGGCGTATGGTCTGAGCACTGACAGGCTGACCCTCCACCCTTTCAACCTCTGCAGCAATGCTGGCAGCACTCATACGTCTATTTCCCAAAGACAACCTCTGGATATAACGCTGAGCATGTGCACTCAACTTCTTTGGTCGACCACGGCGAGGCCTGTTCTAAGTGGAACCTGTCCTGTTAAACCGCTGTATGGTCTTGGCCACCGTGCTGCAGCTCAGTTTCAGGATCTTGGCAATCTTCTTATAGCCTAGGCCATCTTTATGTAGAGCAAAAATTATTTTTTTCAGATCCTCAGAGAGTTCTTTGCCATGAGGTGCCATGTTGAACTTCCAGTGACCAGTATGAGAGAGTGAGAGCAATAACACTACATTTAACACACCTGCTCTCCATTCACACCTGAGACCTTGTAACACTAACAAGTCACATGACATCGGGGAGGGAAAATGGCTAATTGGCCCAATTTGGACATTTTCACTTGGGGATGTACTCACTTTTGTTGCCAGCGGTTTGGACATTAATGGCTGTGTGTTGAGTTATTTTGAGGGGACAGCAAATTTACACTGTTATACAAGCTGTACACTTACTACTTTGTAGCAAAGTGTAATTTCTTTAGTGTTGCCACATGAAAATATATAATAAAATATTTACAAAAATGTGAGGGGTGTACTTACTTTTGTGAGATACTGTATAAAAAAAAACTCTGGTAACAGAGCCCTCTTACCTGCATTGATAACCCAAATATCAAATATTGGTGGATTGGACCTAAACCCTAAAAAGGAGCTTCTTTCATTTGCTCCCTTTCACAGCAAGTGTCTTACGGACAGGGTCACTAGGTGGAAATAAAGGAAAAAAAAACTAAAATAAAAACAAATGCAGCTGCCACATCTAAGGACTGATAAGTAGACATGTGCAATTCGTTTAGTTTTAATTCGCTTTCCGTTCAAATTCGTTATATTCGTTATCGTACGAATGAATGAACGAATGATTCGCTAAAATATCTAACAAATAACGAACTATCAAAACGAACGAATATGAAAAACAACGAAAATACGAAAAAAAAAATTAGAAACAACGAAACTACGAAAGGATGAAAATCCGAAAAACGAAAACAGAAACAACGAAAATCAAAATGAACGAAAAAATTCGTACATTCGTAACTTTTTTTTTTTGTTGATTCGTAATTTTCCGTGTCCCTCACAATGGCGCTGCTTAACGTGCTTCGAATGGATTGAACGAAAAAATTCGTACATTCGTAATTTTTTTTTTTTTTTTGGTTTGTCAATTCGTAATTTTCCGTGTCTCTTACAATGGCGCTGCTTAACGTGCTTCGAATGGATTGAACGAAAAAATTCGTACATTCGTAACTTTTTATTTTTTTTTGTTGATTCGTGTCTCTTACAATGTAATAATAGCATACACATTACATAAAATTATGAATTATGCTCCGATTACGAATCTACGAAAACAATGTTACGAAAGTACGAATAAATCAATCTTACGAAAGTACGAATGTAACTAAATCTACGAAAATACGAATGCGTCCGAATACAAAATATAACGAATTTCGAATAAACGAAAATTAGACTAACGGAAAAACGAATCAACGAAAAAATAACTCTACGAAAATACGAACGAGTCAGAATACGAACACCGACGACTTACGAAATTACGAATCGTTACGAATCAACGGAAACAAACAGAAACTAAACGAAACTAAACGAATTTTTCTATTGTGCACATGTCTACTGCTAAGCTGCAATGTTTTATATTCTTGGGTTTAAATAGACTCTAATTGCTTGAAAATATTGCAATAGTAAGCAGCCCCATACTCTTATGCGGCGTACACACGGTCGGAATTTCCGATGGAAACAGTCCGATGGGAGCTTTTCATCGGATTTTCCGACCGTGTGTATGCCCAACGGTCTTTTTCTGTCGGAATTTCCGACGGACTTTAAATTGAGAACCCGTTCTCAATTTTTCCGAAGGAAAACCTTTCTATCGGATTTTCCGATCGTGTGTATGCAATTCCGACACGCAAAATTCCGACGCATGCTCGGAAACAATTCGACGCATGCTCGGAAACATTAAACTTCCCTTTTATAGTGCCGTCGAACGTGTTGTATGCCGCGGTGTTATTGACCGTCGGAATTTGGTGTGACCGTGTGTAGGCAAGACAGTTTGAGCGAAATTCCGTCGGAAAAACCGTCAGAGTTTTTTCCGATGAGAATTCCGATCGTGTGTACGCGGCATTAGTGTGATTTTACCAATGACAAATCTAATTTTCCAAAGTACTACTAAAAAAAAAGAAACCCAAACCTGAACTTCTAGTTTAATATTGTATTAGTCTTGGAAAGCAACGCAGCGTAAAAATTGCTCTCTCTTTTAGCTGTTTTTTTTTCTCCACTGTTCCCTCTCTGTATTTCTGAAGAGTCTTTCCAAAATTTGAGAACCTTAATAAGTGTCACTGACCCCACTTCTCTCAATTGCCGGCACAATTTGCCGTGTCATCGCCGAAAAAAGGTTGCTATTAAATTTATTATTGTATTATCTTAAGCCACTTGAGCAGTTATGAAACCGCAGGACGCCCCCTACAAATTAAAAATTGTCTAACGAGCAGAGGGTTTCTTCAGAACAAAATGTGAGTGTCACAAATTTTTTAATGGAAGGGTGTGAGGAACCAAACGATTGAAGTAACCGAACGGAAAAATAAGAAAGGCGATCAGCAGGCGGTAGAAAGTCTCTCGGAGCACCAACTCGATGAAGACTTCAGGACTTTGGCAAGAGCAATCTCCACCGCAAAGAAACTATTAACATTTTTACGATGCCTTTGAGCCAACGCTGGGCACTCTCACAGCAATGTAAATCTAGGAAGAGAATTCTCCACTCGGTTTCCAAAAATCGGTACTTATTTTAAAGGGTAGCTGTAATTTCAAAGCGCATTCGATTTTGTTTTATTCGGGAACACCAAGCAACTCAATAATAATGACAAATCCTCTTACCCTTTTCTTACCATTCTCTTTGTACTCAGTGCTGGATTTAAAGAGGGCAAAGGGGGGAAATTGCCCTGGGCACCCCTGCCAGAGGGGGCCCTAAACTTCCCTTTATAAAAGAATTTAACAATTATAAAATTTGTTTTCTTTTTAAAAATAATTAACAAAGTGTGTGTGTGGGTGTCAGGTTACGAAACAGTTAAGCCTGACTTCAGAGGTAAAAAAGAAAGGGGTGAGGGCTTCTGGCAGAGGTTTTACATTTCAACTTTTCATTATATTCTACTATTTGTAATGTTTGTTTTAACATGTCTGTTTCACGGGATATATTGCCTTGTTTACGGGAGACAAGTGGGTGGGACAGGGGAAAAGTTCGACAAATGTTGGAAAGTGCCAGGCAACAGCCCCGACCCCATCAAGTGGGAGTCAAGTTAATGACCAGCATCATTTTATCACAGCGAGACATGAGAGAGAAGCTCACTTCCCCACTTGACCCTGATTGGGTCAAGGGGGTGCAATAGAGTAAAATTTTGTTGACAAGTTTTACACAAAATTATGAGATTGGTTGAATTCGGAACAGGCATGGCCCTTGATTGGAATTTGGACAGAATGACATGTCAGATGAAATTGGCGTGGAGTAGAGGACCTTCCTTCTTTCCATGTCTTGCACTGTGTAGTAGTGAAGTTGACTCCTGACCAGTGGGTTTTTTCCATGTCCCAATTTGGAACCTAACTTATTTTATATTTTTTTAGAACAAATGTGGTTTACTATTTACCGTATATACTCGAGTATAAGCCGAGTTTTTCAGCACATTTTTTTTGTGCTGAAAGTGCCCCCCTCGGCTTATACTCGAGTCAAGCATTTTTCTGCAGCAGAAAATGACATTTTCCGACCCGACTTTGGGGCCCCGCATCTCGGGGTATGCCAACCTCGGGGTGACCCTGAAACTGAACTGCAGCATAGTAGCCAAGACCAAATTTGGTATGCCAACCTAGTGGAATCAGCACTACAACATATTCAAATTTGGGGTTTCTAGCACCAAGTGTCCCCGAGATATGGGGCCCCAAAGTCGGTTCAGAAAATGTCATTCTCTGCTGCAGAAAAGGGCTTGACAGTTTTCGACCCGATTTTGGGGCCCCATATCTCGGGGGCCACTTGGTGCTAGGAACCCTAAATTTGGTGTGCGAATCCAGTGCAATACAGCATATCCAAATTTGGGGTTCCTAGCACCAAGTGGTCCCAAGATACAGGGCCCAAAGTCGGTCAACTGTGTCCATCTGCAGCAGTGTAATTTCAGGACCCTTTGGGTCCAGAGACCCCAAATTTTGGTTGCAGCTAGGGGGCATCTAGGAACCCTTTAACTACCAAGTTTGAAGTTTGGGGGACCTATGGCTGCAAATGGGCACAGTGAGGCATGCAAATGGGCACAGTGAGGCTGCAAATGGGTATTGTTGACCCTCTTTTCCACTTACAATAGCTGCGCATTTCTCACCCTAGGCTTATACTCGAGTCAATAAGTTTTCCCATTTTTTGGTGGTAAAATTAGGTGCCTCGGCTTATATTCGGGTCGGCTTATACTCGAGTATATACGGTATTTCAGTTTTTATTTGTCATATAATTTAATTTCTATGTTGAGGGGCCCCCGAACTAGAAGTGCCCCGAGCTCCTCAAAGGTCTAAATCCCGCACTCTCTGTACTTTGACAGCTCAGGGTAAACATAACTTTCTTTACATTAGTCTGTGTGAGTCTTTGTACAATGTGGAAAAGAAACACCTGTCCTTAAACCAGGGCTGAGAACAAGAAATAAGGTAAGTACTCTCTAGATGTACATTTTACCTTTCAAAATTGTCTGGCTTGGAGTCACTTGTGATGTGGGGATGGACAGGGCTTAGCTATCTTTATGCAAGGGTCATCTTCATCTAGCAGTTTGTTAGCTCCTCTCACTAGTCACTAAACACGTTGGGGTGCATTTATCAAAAGATCGCACATCCATCCCATATAACCCCATAATAATGTGTCCAAGTTTATTTTCCATGACTATCAGCTCCATATAGTGGCCATAACATGGTGTTTTCCTGATGAAGGTACAGGCATTTGGAAAATTTTCACAGCTCTTCACTTTTTCCACATTTTGTTATGTTGGAACCTTATTCCAAAATGGATTAAAGCGGACCCCCCCCCCCCCCCCCCCCCTCCAAAAATGAAAAGTCAGCAGCTACATATAATGTAGCTGCTGACTTTTAATATTAGGACACCTACCTGTCCTGGAATCCAGCGATGTCGGCACCCCAGCCGATGTTTCCATCAGCTGTCGGGTGCTACCGCCGCCATTGCCAGTAAGGGGACCCGGCAGTAATGCCTTGTAGCTTCACAGCGAGCATGCGCGAAGCGCGTTGCGCTTTATTACTGTCCCGGCAGCAGGGGAAGGAGGAGGAGGGGGGCTGGACTTCTGATGTACAGTACCTTGCCGCGGCGAGGTCCAACGGAGGTGGGGGCAGGGTACCCGCCCCCCCCCAAAAGGTGCCAAATGTGGCACCGGAGGGTGGAGGAATCACATAAGCGGAAGTTTCACTTTTGGGTGGATTTTTTTTTTTGAATCACTTTTATTGCTGTCACAAGAAATGTAAACTTCCTTGTGACAGCAATAGGCATGTGACAGGTAGTTTTATGGAGAGATTTCGGGTCAATAAGACCCCAAATCCCTCCTTTGCACTTAAAAGCATCCAAAACGCCAAGATCAGCATTTTTGAATACTTTAGATTTTCAAAAAAATGGCGCCATTGACAACCAGATAAACCGGAAGTGATGTCACTTCCGGGTTACCATACCAGAGAGCCGATCAAAGTGAATCCCGGCTTTGTATGGGTCTCCGGCCAGCCGGTGGACGTGCTGGTAGCTCTGGTCTCCCGGTGGGATAGGAGAGCCAGAGAGAGCCACAGAAGGCGGCAGGTGGAGGGGGGATGTCCCTTCCCTCTGCTTGTAATAGTAATCGAGTGGCTAGTTAGCCACTCTGATTGCTACTATAAGAGAGCCAACCGTCGGCTCTAAAAAACGGCACCGGGGTGATGCCTGCAATACCAGGTACGTGATTTGGTGGCAAGTGGTTAAAGTATATGTCAAGCCAAAAAGTTTTTTAGGTTTTTGGTTGTAACAGGGGCTCCCTTATATATACTGTATAAAGCTACCCCCAACTGTCTGCCCGTATAGGAAGTATGAGCAGACAGCTGTACGGAGAGTCTGCAGGAGCCTGACATTGCATCATTATCTGCAGACCAGGGTTGCAATGCTCTGCAGGCTACTAATTAAAAAAAATAATAAATGCAAATTTTTTTCCCTGCAAAAAATGGGCATTTATTATTTTTTGTTTTACAAAAGTGAACATATCCTTTAAATCAAAATGGAGATGAGATCTGAAGCCTGAAGCTGACATTCCTCGGCTCCTCGTTTCAGGGTTACTTTACAGGACTGTCATACATTTAAAATAAATTAGGCCAGTACATAATTAATTTTGCTGTAGAAAAACAAATGTATGGGAAAAGTGCGTCACATATCATCCTGTAGGACACAATACAGAGTGAATTGATTAAAATAAATAATAGTGTACAACTCAATTACATAGCGGAGGAGGGCTGGAAAATAAGAGTCCTTTAAATGGGAAAGATGACAGTTATAAATGATAAAAAGACTCTGTAGATTAAAAAAGACTAAAAGCTGCTAACAGGTAAAAAGAGAAAGAACCCGGAGGTGCACAACTGAAGCAGCTTCCAGCATCTTCTGCTTTGCTCTTCTGTTGAGAGTTTTGATTGGGCAAAGCTCCAGTACTTTCCCATAGTGATGAAGAATGCCTATTCCCCCTATTCCTTCTACACAATCCTATTGGCCACTGAGGCAGTCCATCATAGTAATGCATGGGTCAGCAACCTTTTACCACTTAAAGTGGTGGGACACCCTGAAAAACAAAACTAGATAAAAATGTTAGTACAAATTTTAAATGAAAAAAAAAAAAAAATTTTTTTTTTTAACTTACCAGAAATGGCTGTTGCTAGGCAGATCGTCCTAATCTGCCTCTTCTTGCTCCGCGGTGATCTTCTGTCTTCTGCTCCGAGCACCGCCTTCTAGTGAATGGGGCGCGGTGTGTGTTATGGGAACTGTGTTCCACAACACATCGCGTTCCCCATTCACAAATTCGACTCGCGCATGCGCAGTAGGCCGTGCGCCGACTCGCGCATGCGCAGTAGGAAACGGGCAGCGCTCGCTGCTCGTTTCCCTTACAGAGGATGGCGGCGCTGGAACCGGATCGCCGAGGGACAGCTCGGACTCCACGACCGACATCGCAGGCGCCCTGGGAGGGTAAGTGTACTTATTAAAAGTCAGCAGCTACTTTTTTTTTAGCTGCTGGCTTTTAAATTTTATTTTTTTTTTTTGGTGAAACACCACTTTAAGGGTCGGATTCAATGTATGTGATTGCATGGAGAGCCGCATTCACCTGCCAATAAATGGATATCATAAAAATCCTAACATAGTAATAATAACAGTACAGGTTTAACTCATTTTAAGGTGCTTCACTAATGTATGTGGCTGGGGATTCAGATTTTATTGCTCCCCCATCCTGGCACCCAAGGGGGACTGGTGACAGCCCTGCCAGCCAGCATGGCCTGGAGATGGAGTTCCTGTCCCCACCCCCTCCCTGTAGTGTCCTCTGTCCCCTGCACCCCCCCCCCCACTGTAGTGTCCTCTGTCCCCCACCCCTTCCCTGTAGTGTCCTCTGTCCCCTGCACCCCCCCCCCCCACTGTAGTGTCCTCTGTCCCCCACCCCCCCCCTGTAGTGTCCTCTGTCCCCTGCACCCCCTCCCTGTAGTGTTCTTTATCCCCTGCACCCCCCCCCCCCCGTAGTGTCCTCTGTCACCTGCACACCCCCCTGTAGTGTCCTCTATCCCCTGGACCCCCCCTGTAGTGTCCTCTATCCCCTGCACCCCCCCCCCCCGTAGTGTCCTCTGTCACCTGCACACCCCCCTGTAGTGTCCTCTATCCCCTGCACCCCCCCTGTAGTGTCCTCTATCCCCTGCACCCCCCCCCGTAGTGTCCTCTGTCACCTGCACACCCCCCTGTAGTGTCCTCTATCCCCTGCACCCCCCCTGTAGTGTCCTCTATCCCCTGCACCCCCCCTTTAGTGTCCTCTATCCCCTGCACCCCCCGTAGTGTCCTCTGTCACCTGCACCCCCCCTGTAGTGTCCTCTATCCCCTGCACCCCCCCTGTAGTGTCCTCTATCCCCTGCACCCCCCCTGTAGTGTCCTCTATCCCCTGCACCCCCCCGTAGTGTCCTCTGTCACCTGCACACCCCCCTGTAGTGTCCTCTATCCCCTGCACCCCCCCTGTAGTGTCCTCTATCCCCTGCACCCCCCCCCTGTAGTGTCCTCTATCCCTTGCCCCCAACAGCAAGCCGCTTGCCTTGCCAAACACTGCTGTGCTCTCACTCCCAAGCCCCACTCTATGCATCCATAAGACACACAGTGCCGTGGTTCAGCCCCACTATCTCCTCATTGGCTGACTGGCAGTGATTGACAGCAATTGGAGCCAATGGCTCTCACTGCTATGTCTCAGCCAATGAGGAGAGAGAGATCCGGGACAGCCGAGGCTCCCATGCACATCCCTGTATCAAGAGGGGACTCAGGTAAGTATAAGGGATGGGCTGTGGTGGAGCAGCTCACAGAAGGTTTTTTTTACCTTTATGCATAGAATCTTTTCCAACCGCTTTAACCACTTCAGCCTCGGAAAGATTTGGCCCATTAATGACCAGGCCATTTTTTGCGATACGGCTCTGCATCGCTTTAACTGACAATTGCGCGGTCGTGGGAAAAAAATTTACGTCCTTTTTTTCCCACAAATAGAGATTTCTTTTGGTGGTTTTTGGTCACTTTTGCGGTTTAAATTTTTTTGCGCTAAAACAAAGAACGACAATTTCGAAAAAAAAACTATTTTTTTTTTTACTTTTTGCTATAATATATAATTTATTCATCAATTTAGGCCGATTATATATTCTTCCACTTTTTTTGGTAAAAAAAAAATCACAATAGGCGTATATTGATTGGTTTGCGCAAAAGTTATCGCATCTAGAATCTACGGGATAGATTTAGGGACTTTTATTTTTTTTTATTTATTTTTTTTATAAATCTTTTATTTATTTCAGAAGGCAAAAAAGAATAACATAAAAACATATCATTTCCAGATATTTGATAATATATGGAATAGTAATCTCAACAGTTCGGGTAGATCAGGCTTATACTGTTCATCTAAATCATATAATTTCAATCATATATATACTTTTATTTTTTTTACTAGTAATGGAGGCGATCTGCAATTTTTAGCAAGACTCATATTGCGGCAGACAAATCTGACCCTAAATGACACTTTTTGGGGACCAGTGACATTATTACATTGATCAGTGCTATAAAAATGCACTGGTCAATGTAAAAATGACACTGGTAGGGAAGAGGTTAACACTAAGAGGCGATCAAGGGGTTAAGTGTGTTCCCTGGGTGTGTTCTAACTGTAGGGGGGATGGGCTCACTGGGATATGACAGAGATCACTGTTCCCGATCACTGGGAACAGTAGATCTCTGACATGTCCCCTGTCAGAATGGGGATCCGCCTTGTTTACACTGGCAGATTCCTGTTCTGCCTCTGTACTAGGCGATCGCGGTTCCCCGGCGGATATCGAGTCCCCGCGTTGCCGACCTGCCGCAGTAAATCTGCCTCACCTTCTGTATTTTAGGCTTTATCTCTGTAGCATAAAGACCCTCCCCTATTCCTATTCTCCTATTCTCAATCTACACCATCTCCCCGGGTCAGCTGATAACCTCCCATGGCTTTCAATATCATTTCTACGCTGACGACACCCAAATCTATCTCTCCACCCCTCGCCTCACATCATCAGTCTCCTCACGCATCACTAATTTACTATTAATATTTCCTCCCCCACGTGCCTCTTCCCCTGACTTGGCCGTCCCCGCATGCCAGGGTGCTAGGTGTTATCCTGGACTCCGAACTCTCCTTTCAGCTCAACATCCAATCACTTTCTTTCCTAAGCTTACCACCTCAACCTCCGCAATATCTTCAAAATACGCCCCTTCCTAACCAATGACACCACAAAGCTCCTAATTCACTCCTTGGTCATCTCTCGCGTCGACTACTGCAACTCCCTCCTCGTTGGCTTACCCACCTTACAAACTGCTCAGCGTCTGCTACCCCTCTCTGCCAATCCCTCCAATGACTGCCACTCACCCAACAAATTAAATTCATAATACTAGCAATAATTTACAAAGACAGCCACAACTTGGCCCCCGGCTACATCGTTAATCTAGTCTCGAAATACCAACCAAATCATCCTCTTTGTTCCTCCTAAGACCTCCTGCTTTCTAGCTCCTTCACCTCCTCCCATACTCGCCTCCAGGACTTCTCCTGAGCCTCTCCCATCCTTTGGAATTCCCTACCCCAATCTGTCCAACTATCTCCTACTCTGTTCACTTTTAGGTGATCCCTGAAAACTTTTTTCTGCAGAGAAGCCTATCCTGCCTCCTCCTAAAAAGTGTAAGTAAAGTCAAAATTTTGACTTTCACCTACAGGTAAGCCTATAATGAGGCTTACCTGTAGGTAAAAAAAATATCTCCTAAACCTGTACGGTTTAGGAGATATTCCCCGTGCAATGCGCCGCTGACTGCAGCGGCGCATATGCACGGGGGATTCTCGGCTGAAGGGCCGGCAGAATCCGAAGCCTGCCGGGAAGAAGTCTCCCGTGCGCATGCGCGGGAGTGACGACATCGCGGCTCCAGCCACTCACAGCGCTGGAGTCGCGATACCCGGAAGACACGCCGAGGCAACATGTCAGCGACCTCGGCGTGGACCAGGTAAGTTACCGACGCCTCGTTCTAAGGTAAGTATTTCATAATGAGCTAGTATGCGGTGCATACTAGCTCATTATGCCTTTTCCCTTACAGGTGTATAAAAATAAAAAAAATGTCAGCGGGTTTACTACCGCTTTAACAACTGTACATTTGATGCCTTCATCGGCTCATCCCCGTAAGTTATTACCTTTTGTATCACTTGGCCCTCCCTTCTAGATTGCAAGCTCTAACGACCGGGGCCCTCTGATTCTTCATGTATTGAACTGTATTGTAACTGTACCGTTTGCCCGAATATTGTAAAGGACTGCGCAAACTGTTGGTGCTATATAAATCCTGTATAATAATAATAATAATTCCTATAACAGCCCTAGAAGGTTAGGTGTAGGAGTAATGCAGCGTACACACGATCGGAATTTCTGGCCAGAAAAAGACCGATGAGAGCTTTTCATCGGAAAATGCGACCGTGTTTAGGCACCATTGGAATTTTGCTGGCCGAATTTCCGACAGCAAAGAATTGAGAGCATGTTCTCAATTTTTCTGACGGAAAAGGTTTCTATCGCCTGTAGCAATTCTGACGCGCAAAATTCCTACGCATGCTCGGAAACAATTTCGATGCATGCTCGGAAGCATTGAACTCGGCTCGTTGTAGTGTTGTACGTCACCGTGTTCTTGACGGTCAGATTTTGGTGTGACAGTGTATAGGCAAGACAGTTTGAGCGGAATTCCGTCGGGAAAACCGTCAGAGCTTTTTCCGACGAGAATTCCGATCGTGTGTACGCGGCATTAGGTGTGAGAAGCACTGATGTTCTCTCCCGCAAAACCTATATAAGAAAATGCGTGCTCTCCATCTCTGTAACTAGCACGTGAAGCAGCCATAATTAAAACCCTGGTCCGCCAAACGATGTACATCAAACACGCAGAAGTTCCATCACTGTAGTTAAGAAAGCTGTGTTTCCCTTCTAGAAAAGAAAACAAGATTTATTGAGGTCAAAGTGGTCAAGTCCCTCAGAGAAAAAGTCTTAAGCGGTAAGCTACAGAAAATAAATATCAGCCATGATATATGACAGAGCAAAGCAATTTATCAGCTGATTAAGGCTGAAAAACAAAGATGGGGATTATGTCATAACCTGGTCCAAGGGGAAAATATCAAGAAAATATCAGCTCTCTAACTTTTCATGAAAGTACAGCAAGTTCATAGAAAAGCAGCACAACTAAGACTGTAGATGATGTGCCAGGGTGCCAGGGCCCGCCACGTCCTGCCATAAAATGCTGATTAGGTTCGTTAGTAAGGATTTAATGTGCTGACGGACATCCAGGAAAAGCTTGAATGATCAGGAGAACAAAAAGCCTATTATGGTTTTCCTTCTGGTAAACTTGCGTCTTTTCCGGGCTGAAGAACCAACCTCCAGCTCCGTTCCAGATGCTGGAGGGCTTGAAGCTTTTTACTAGTAGTTTTATCTTTCTAGTCATGTCAAAGAACTTGGGGTAGGTAAGTCCTGTGGGCCCCCAGTTGCCCACCAGCTCTCGTACTACACGAAACAAAAAGATGGTGTACATACTCAACACCTTAGTCTGATGCCGCGTACACACGGTCGGGATTCTCGTCGGAAAAAGCTCTGATGGTTTTCCCGTCGGAATTCCGACGGAATTTCGCTCAAACTGTCTTGCCTACACACGGTCACACCAAATTCCGATGGTCAATAACACCGCGGCATACAACACGTTCAACGGCACTATAAAAGGGAAGTTTAATGCTTCCGAGAATGCGTCGAATTGTTTCCGAGCATGCGTCGGAATTTTGCGTGTCGGAATTGCATACACACGATCGGAATATCCGATCGAAAGGTTTTCCGTCTGAAAAATTAAGAACAGGTTCTCAATCCAAAGTCCGTCGGAAATTCCGACAGAAAAAGACTGATGGGCATACACACGGTCGAAAATTCCGATGAAAAGCTCCCATCGGACTGTTTCTATTGGAAATTCCGACCGTGTGCACGCGGCATAAGGCCCCTTTCACACTGACGGACCGTTCAGATCCGCCTGTCAGTTTTGACGGCGCACCTGAACGGGCGCTCCATGCTAGTCTATGGAGCGACGGATGTCAGCAGAGACATGTCCGCTGACATCCGACCCGGTCCGATCCGCCAAAAGCAGAAGGATGGCCCTACATCCAGATCAGTCGCTGGCGGATCGGATCGGGTGAGATCTGATGAAAACGGACACGCTGTCCGTTTTCATCCGATCTCTCCATAGAGAGTAGCGGCGCTCAACAAGCCCTCAACAAGGGACTTGTAATCCGCCGGCTCAGCGGAGATCAACAGGGGGATCTCCCGCTGAGCCGGCGGACAGAGGCGGACTCCGCCTCGTGTGAAAGTGGCCTAAAACGAATAGAAAAACACACATTTCAATGGTTTGCAACAATACAGCCGCACAAAAAAGGAACAAATTAAGGGAGATGCTTCATTGCCCTATCCCTTTGGATCCCTTAATAAGAATTGCATAAGGCACCAAAGTTCCCCAATTGCATTGTCTGTACTGGCCCATTAGAAACCAACTGCCTACCAGTTCATCCTCCCTTGTAACGTGACAGGCAGGTGCAAGGCCTTCACTAACTGAGCTGTCCCTTTGGTCTACTGCAGGAGCATAGAGGCTGCACTGGGCCCCCTGGACATACACTGGGCTCAAGGCTCCAATCTAAGTTGCCTTATGGATAATCCAACTCTGTGCCAATACTTTCCCCTTATTATTAGACATGCGCACACTGAAATATTTTGTTTCGGAATTTCGTTTTCGTCCGAAAAATAAATGTATTTAGTTACTCCCGAAATTCGTTTTTATTTATTTTGTTTCGTTAAAAAATGCATTCGTCCGAAAATCCAAAATAATTAAGGTCGAATCTGTCATTGAAGGCTCATGGTGTCTGTCGAATGTTCTAAAAAGATTCGACGGAGCAGCTAAACTGTAGGATGCCGCAATCGTACATTTCCGGTCGAATTTTCCGCCTACAAGCTATAGTAGAATTCTAATGTTGTATGACACTAGTAATAATTATATTTATTAAATATTATTACTAGTCAACCAACATTAGGATTCTTCTATAGCCTATGGGCGGAGCATTTGACCATAAATGTCCGCTCGCGCCGATCTTCATGTCGAATCTTTTCTCTCTATGTCGAATAATCTTGGACTAATAGAGTTAGGTTAGGCACATTCAACCTTTTTTGCTATTGTCTCTATTATGTCAAATCTTTTCTCTCTATGTCAAATCTTTTCTCTCTATGTCGAATCTTTTCTCTCTATGTCGAATCTTTTTTTTTTTAATACAAACGTTTTTTATTGGTGAAAAAAGAAAAGTCATGGAAATTACACATCACATGTGATGAAAAGTACAGTACAAATGCTGGCAAATGACTTTCAAATATGGTATAGTGCCTTATACAGAGTATTTTCAAACCATGTAAGCAACCTATTAAAACCATTAACAAAACTTTGCAGCTGCTATCAACAAAAGAGTGTGCGATTCGTACCAAACAATGTTATTTCATGTAATTAAGGGTCTGTACTCCTACCCCACGAAGGGGGGTAACCAGGGGCTGGATCGCCTCTAGGGCTCAGAGGGAGGGTCAGTAAGGGCTTGTAGTAGCTGATCTAATTGCCAGCTCGACCATTTTTTGTCGTAGATTTGCATTGTGTCCATAATAGAGTGGAACAGTCTTTCCATCTGACGGATGGCCTCCATACGATGTAGGATTTGGGACCACGGGAGGGATCGGGATTTCCAGTTCAGGGCTATGGACCACTGAATGGCCCCGATTAATGTATGAATCAGGTTAAGAGTTGATTTAGGAATACCTGGGATGGGTGCAAAGAGAAGGCATATCTGTGGGGACAGTTCCACTCTGGAGCCCGATAGGGTCTCAATCTTAGAGGAGGCCTGGTCCCACACCTGCTGGAGTAGAGGGCAGCTCCAGAAGGTGTGCAACATTGTGCCTATCTCCTGGCAGCCTCTAAAGCAAAATTCTGGAGCGGTAGGATAGTATTTATGTATTCTATCCGGTGTGAGGTACCAGCGGGTGTGTACCTTAAGGAGAGTTTCTTTCACCGAGATAGATTTGGAGCATTTGTGTAGATTCCTGAGCATCTCTGCCCAATCGTCACTAGAAATCTCCATACCTAGGTCGGTCTCCCATTTCAGCATGGCATTGGATTTCTCGGGGAGGTCAAGATCTAACAGGCTTTTATATATCTGTGATATTGTGCCTTTATCCCTAGGTCGAGAGATACATAGTTGTTCGTAAAAGTTTGGGGTATAGTGTGCTTCGCGTTTATAGTGTGTATCAAAATAATGTCTGATTTGGAGAAACTTAAAAAATTCCACCCTTGGGATCTGGAATTTGGTTTGTAGGTCTGTGAAGGAGCAAAAGATCCCTCGGTTCGTGAGGGATTTCAGGGTAACCAGTGAGTGGTGTATCCACCATAAGTAGGATCCGGGGGATTTAAATGCTAAGGGGAAGTTCCTATCTCCTAGAAATGAAGCTAGGGGGGGGCTGGGGAGGACAGTCTAAACTTAGACTTGTATAATGACCAGATACGGAGGGAGTGTCCCACTACAGAGTTCAAGGAGTTGACCTCCCCAGAATTCAGTAAGGGCTGCCATAGCAATCCTGGGAGGAAGAAGGGGCGTATAGACTGCGTTTCAAAACGTAACCAGGGGACCACTTCAAACTTAGAGTGCCATTGGGCCGTCTGGGCCAGTCTGGCCGAAATATAGTAGAGCCATATATCTGGCAGGCCCAGGCCTCCCCGGGACATTGGTCTATGCGCCATGGGCTTTCCAAATCTAGGTCTTTTCCTGCACCAAATAAAAGCATTAACGTCTCTTTGGAGAGCTTGTAACATGACGGGGTACATAGTTGGGAAGGGCCCTGAAAAAATATAGCAGCTTGGGAAGAATAGACATCTTGATTGCAATCACCCTGCCAAGAAGTGAAATTTTGAATGTGGACCAGGTTCTTAGCCAATTCCTGGCCATGGTGAATGCCTTGGGGTAGTTTGCTTGAAATATATCTGTGAGGGAGGGGGCTAGATTAATACCGAGATATGAAAGCGTGGAGTTGGATATGGAAATGCCGAAGCTTTGTTTAAGAGTGGAGAGTAACTGATGTGGGATGTTGATAGGGAGGGCAGAGCATTTAGATATGTTCACTCCAAGGCCAGAATAGTCATGGAATTTATTAAGGGTGGTAAGGAGGTTAGGAAGGGATATCAGGGGGTCTGGAAGGAATGCAAGAACATCATCAGCATATAGACTAAGCTTGTATTCGTATTCCCCTTTTTTATATCCCTTAATATCATTATTAGCAATAATGGCTTTGGCAAGTGGTTCAATTGCCAGTGCGAACACCAGAGGGGAGAGAGGACAGCCCTGGCGGGTGCCTCTGCCCAGGGGAAAGTATGCTGAGGAGCAGCCTGGTAGTCTAATTCTTGTGTGGGGATTGTGATATAATGCTTTGAAGCCTTGGATGAATTCTCCGGCGAACCCGAACTTTTCCAGGACCTGGTCTATATAGGGCCATAAGACACTGTCGAAGGCCTTGTGTATGTCAAGGCCCAAGACAAGAAGCCCCCGGGATGAGGTGTCAGCATCTTGGATAATGTTTGTCGCTAGCCTAATGTTGTCAGTAATTTGTCTATTGGGAATAAACCCAGTTTGTTCAGGGCCTATTAAAGATGCTACTACCGGGGCAAGTCTGTTGGCCAGTATTTTTTCTAGGATCTTCGTATCATTATTTAAGACTGAGATGGGTCTATAGTTTTGGGGAAGGGTGTGGTCCTTATTTGGTTTCGGGATTAGGGTCATATTGGCGTGGAGCATCTCTGGTGGGGGTTTGTGTCCTTGGAGGGTGTGGTTTACAAATTTACTTAGTTGCGGTGACAATATCTGGGCAAATTTCTTATAGTAGGAGGAAGTAAATCCATCTGGGCCGGGCGCTGTGGAAGATTTAAAGGATTTTATTATGAGGGAGACTTCTTGTTCGGTGCAAGGGACGTTCAGGGATGATAATTGTTCTTCCGTGAGCCTAGGAAGGTTTAGGGAGTCTAACCACTGGGAGAGGCCTTCTGGTATGGGGGAGTTTGGGGCTGATAGAAGGGATTGGTAGAAAGAAGTGAATATCTGGAGAACTTCCTTGGGGTGGGAAACTAGTTGGCCATTTTTGTCTTTTAGTTTGTAGACATGAGGGGGTTGAAGGGATTGGTGTAGTTTACGTGAGAACATACTAGATGCAGAATTACTATGTAACAGAAATTTCGCTTTAGACCATCTGAGAGATTTTTCCGTTCTGTCAGTTAGAATAGAACCTAGTTCTGCCCTCTTTTGGTTAATTTGTGCTAAGACCTGGGGGGTCTGGTCCCGAGTGTGGACATTATAGAGGTTATGGAGGTCTTTTGTGAGTGAGTTAATCTGGGAAAGATGTTGTCTCTTCCTTCTAACTGCGATTTGTATAAGTTGACCCCTCAGGACCGCCTTGTGGGCTGACCAAAGGGTATGTGGTGATATGTCGGCGGTATCATTAAGACGGAAATATTCTTCTAGGGAAGATGTTACTTGGTCAAGAATTGCTGGGTCAGATAAAAGGGAGTCATTTAGCCTCCAGGTGGCTACTGAGGGGGAAATACCTATGTGGGCTGTTTGAAATGAAACCACCTGGTGGTCAGACCAGGGGCATATCATTATGTCCGCCTTGGCTGCATTGGCTAGCAGAATTGGGGTGGACAATATATAATCCAGCCTGGCATAGCTTCCATGGGGGCTGGAGAAGTGGGTGTATTCCCTGGAGCCCACATTTAAAGATCTCCAGGTGTCTATAAGCTGAAGGGAGGTCAGGGCTTTCGTCAAGGATTTTGGGAAGGTTTTTGCATAATGAGTGGATCTACTTCTGTCCAGTAAGGGGTGGGCTACTGTATTAAAATCTCCTCCCACAATCATGTGGGGGGAGGAATATCTGTCAAGTATCTGTAGAAATTCTGTGAAGAATCTGCTATGTGCAGAATTGGGAGCATATACATTTGCTATAGTTATAGCTTTACCCTGGATGTATCCTTGTAAGATAATGAATCTGCTATTAGGGTCTTTGAAGGAGTGAGAGACTTCAAAAGCCACATTGTTCTTAATATAGATAGCAACCCCCCTGGCCTTGGTCTCAAACGTGGTGTAGTAATTAATTTTAAAAGCTTTATCAAAAAAGCAAGGGTGGGATTTGGAGGAGAAGTGAGTTTCTTGTAGTAGTATCACTTCCGCCCCAATTTGTTTGTAGAATCTGAAATCTTTTCTCCTTTTAGAAGGAGAATTGAAACCTCTCACATTGTGAGAAATGACGTGCAAACCCATCATGGTGGGAATGTACCGTGTTTCCCCGATAGTAAGACACCCCCGATTGTAAGACGTATCGGGAGTTTCAGAGGGGAAGAAAAAAAGGAGAAGAATCCATCAGAGCTGTAAATAGCGAGGAAGTTGTCCCTGGTTTTGTTACTATCAAGTTGGACATCCCACAATTCCCATCCCCATCCAAGTTATTACCCCCCTAATAAAACACAAAACAAAGCTCAAGGACTGTTTACTGTGTCTGGATTAAAGCAGAAGTTGTTGTATGCCTGGCTTTGCAGCAGTGGGGAACCCTGTCACCTGCAACCCCTATGGGGGTAGTGCTACCCTAATTACTATGTGCAGTGCAGATTCCCCCCTCCTGGCCAGGCCCCCCCCCCCCCCCCCCCCGTTATGCCTCCCCCGGCTGCTGCGCGGGGGACTTTTTAGGTTGGACAGTGGGGGAAGGGGCTAGTAAATATGTTTTTTATCGGCCCTTTCCTTTTCTAAATAAACAGTCACTCACTTTGTTCATTCATAACTGAAGCATAGTAAACTATGCATCCGTTTCTGAATGAACAGGAAGCCGCTCAGCACAGAGCACTTCCCATTTATCTCAACTGAGGCTGCAGAGAAAAGCATTAGAATTTTGGGGTGCACACCCTAATGCAATAGGCTGCGCACACCTATGTGGACACATTATGGAGTTGAGTTTAGGATCTTTGGCAAAAAAAAAAAAAAAACGCCAAAAGCTCCTAAACTCAAGTTTAGGAGCTCCTGGAAGCTGCCAGCGTACATGAGGCCTAAGGCTTTATGAACACACGGCCTACTTTGACCTTCGACCAGTGGTCAAAATGTTCCTATTCTGAACGAGAGTCTTCTGCGTTCAGGAGAGGGAGGTTGAGGGAAGTTAATGCTCCCCTAACAGCAGAAGCTCCTGAGCACTGCTAAAAGCCTATGTGTGCAAAAAAAAGCCAAACGCTTCTAAACTCAAGTTTAGGAGCTGCTAGTGTACATAAATCCTAACAAGTGTTAATTTGTGTAATGTGTGCTTCTTTTTACTAAAGATCTTTGTTTATTCTCCCTTAGCAGGGAGAAAAACAGAGAGATTGTTCCCTCTGTACAGAGCCCTGCGTTGATGAATCATTGGCCGAGACCTGCTGACAAATTCCCGCTGTGTACAATCAAAGCGAGTGTCAGCTGGGCTGGGGGTGGGGGCGTGCATTTGTGCGCACTCAACCTGGAAACAGGGCTGCGCGTCAGCAGTACATTGTCAGCGGGTGGTCCGGAAGTAGTTAAAATACTTTTCCCATAGGGTATGTGTGTTTTCTTTTCATTGTACATATTTTAGTGAATGAATTCTACTGAGTTTGAGGAAAGTACCCCAGCATTTAAATCTTAGACCAGGTATCACCAAGACCTTGATCTAATTGTCATGGAAAGGCATCAGTGGCGTAACAAGAACCGTCAGGGCCCCGGTGCAAAAAACCATGAAGGGCCCCCCTGAACCCCAGCCAGGCCCTTCCCTCCGAGTCCGGTGGTGGAACTCCAGGGCCCGGTCACAGGTACGACCTTTGTGAGCCCTGTAGTTCCGCCACTGGTATCAGTAGTTTTTATTTTATTTTTTTTATAAATCTTTTTATTTTTTTTTCCTCAACAAACATGCAGACAAAACAGAACAGAGCATAACAAAACAAAACATCATTCACATTGAACCTTAAATATATTAATACAAAAATCAAAAATCCAATCACCTTGCATAGCAGCTATGAATTCAAAATAACAGAGCAATATAGCAACATCTTGAAAGGGTATAATAATTATCCAATAGGAGGTGGGGACCCCCTGCAGCACAGGGCCCGGTCGCGGTTGTGACTGCTGCGCCCCCTATAGTTACGCCTCGAAAAAAGGCATGACACTTATTAGAACTTAAGAAGTGGCTTGGAGAAACTACGAAACACATCCAACATTACAGAACAGTCCAGTTGAATGTGACTAACTACTCCTAGATATACCATGACCTGGATAAATGAGAACCTTCAGAGACAAATCAGATAAGATTTATTACACAGAGGTTTTGGCTTAGGGCATTCTAGGAAAATGACTCCCCTCTCATATAAAACTCACTGAAATCCCTTCTAATCAAAGTCCAAACCACAGTTGGACCTGGACCTGCATTGACATCTTTGCCTATTTATAACCCTCTTGTGCGGGTACTGAAAGCCAAAACACATTTAAGTGAGAACATTTAATCCCTTTAAGCATGCCCTTCTGTTTTAATGCTGTAACATTTCTGTAAAGTAATTATTGATCATTAACAGCATAAACAGAGAGTTCAGCAGAAGCTGTTTACTTTCAGATTATATGTCTCTGATTGAAACTCCACAGGTCTCCTCCTAAACATAGCAGGCAGCAAGGGAGGAGGAGCCACTGCTTTGGCTCGTTCACTTGTTTAACCGCTTGCCGACCAGCCACGGTAATTATTCTGCGGCAAGGTGGCACGATCCCACGAATTGCTGTAGCTATACGTCGACTCGGGAACTCGCTATTGTGGGCGCATGCGTGCTCCCATTGGCCAGCGGTGGAGCCAATCAGCGGTTCCCGCGGACTTGATGTCTGCCGGCCACCCGCGATCGTTCCCCGCAGTGACAGAACGAGGATCTGCCTGTGTAAACAAGGCAGATCTCCGTTCTGACAGGGGAGATCACACAGATCCTGTCTTTCTGCTAAGCAAGAAGATGGATCTGTGTGTTTCCCCAGTCACACAGCCCCCCCCCCCCCCCATACAGTTAGAAAACACACCCAGGGGACACATTTAACTCCTTGATCGCCCCTGATGTTAACCCCTTCCCTGCCAGTGTCATTAGTACAATAACAGTGCATATTTTTTAGCACTGATTACTATAATAATGTCACTGCCTCACAAAAAAGTGTCAAAAATGTCAGGTAGGTGTCCGATCTGTCTGCCGCATTGTCGCAATCCCGCAAAAAAAAAATGCCATAAATCTATCCCCTATTTTGTAAACGCGATAACTTTTGTGCAAACCAATCAATATACACCTATAGCGATTTTATTTACCAAAAATATTTAGCAGAATATATATCAGCCTAAACTGATGAATAAATTCGTTTTTTTACATTTTTATTTTGGAAATGTTTTATAGCAGAAAGTAAAAAAATTTGACGCTCTTTTTTTGTTTATAGCGCAGCAAATTTAAAACCGCAGAGGTGATCAAATACCACCAAAAGAAAGCTCTACTTGTGGGAAAAAAAAGACATCATTTTGTTTGGGTACAGCATCGCATGACTGCGCAATTGAGTTAAAGCGACGCAGTGCCGTATGGCAAAAAATGGCCTGGTCAGGAAGTGGGTAAATCCTTCCGGGGCTGAAGTAGTTAAACTATTAAGCTCTGTAAACTATAGGCATGTTTCAGCAAAGCAGCTAAGAATTGCCCAGTAAACATTTGAAAAATATTGGAGTTGATTTACTAAAGGCAAAAAAACTGTGCATTTTACAAAGTGCAGTTGCACTCTACAAGAGCAGTTGCTCCAGAGCCTAGTAAATGAGGTTAAACTTCGCTTTGCAAATGTATCGCATGCGATATATGTTTTGTAAATTTAAAGTTCCTAAAACCACAGTTGGGTTTTGGGGTTAATTGTTCTAAATTATGGTCTCAGTATCAGTTTGGCTGCTGAGTTCTGTGTTCTGCTTGACCATAGGTGTCAGTGTCACCTCTGGCAAGCACAAGAACACGGTCCAGTTGGACAAATTAGGTGCCAATCTCTCTCGGAACCAACCAGTTCAGGTCCAGAAGATTTTTCCGTCTGTTTGGTCCTGGTCCTCCTGACCAGCCCTCAGGGGCCCTCATGGCCTGGGGATGCTGATCCATCAATTTTCGAGTCTCGGGGCTGGCTAGCCCAATGGCACAGTAACTGGAAGGAGGATTCTAAGGTGGTCCGGTGCCGTCTTGTCTTTGGAGAGGCCCAGCAACTAAGAACGCAACCAGGGGAGGACACTTCAGAAGAGGGCCTTGCAAAAGGCTGGCTGCTCGGTAAGAGCCTGGAAGCTAAGTTGAAAGACACCAGGTGAATCCACACTCGTACGGTATCGCCGGACCAGCTGCAAGATACTGGTACCGTATGAGGGTTCTCTAAGTTCATCTATCCTTCAGTTACAACTAAGTCTGTGGCAGAGACTTTGCTCTATTTGAATCAGTTATCGGCTGCTAAATCTACTGATTCACAGGGCTCCTCTACACACGACCTACCTTCTCACATCCCTGCCAGTCAGTTGGGCCCGTCCGATACAACGGGCCCCTTACAAGTGTATGGGCTGTACCCTCCTGATGGCGGCCCTGTGTAGGAACCTCCAGGAGGATTAGCCAACAGACAGAAACAATAGGTGACTCAGTTAACAATGGGAATTCACACCTAGGAGGCACACGTTGGGGAAATTATACCATGGGAGAAAGACACCTTAGTTAACAGATTATAGCAGGAGACCCCAGCATCAGCTTGTTTTCAGCTGATTATATTAAAATCTTCTCTGAGTGTAGGTGGATGTGGGTGAAGAAGACATTGCTGATTTGGGCACAGAAGTCCCAAATCTGTATCCAGGTCCTAGGTTCCCAGAGTCTGTGTGTTTTTTCATTAAATATTTGTTTTAACCACTTCAGCCCCGGACCAATTGTCAGCTTAAGGACCAGAGGTCTTTTTTCAATTTCGCACTGCACTACTTTAACTGGTAATTGTGCGGTCATGCAATTTTGTAACGAAACGAAATTTGCGTCCTTTTCTTCCCACAAATAGAGCTTTCTTTTGATGGTATTTGATTGCCTCTGTGATTTTTTTTTTTTTTGCGATATAAACGGAAAAAGAGCGAAAATTTTGAAAAAAAAAGAGATTTTCTACTTTTTGTTATAAGAAAAATCTAATAAACTCAATTTTAGTCAAACATTTGGGCCAAAATGTATTCAGCCACATGTCTTTAGTAAAAAAAATGCCAATAAGCGTATATTTATTGGTTTGCGCAAAAGTTATAGCGTCTACAAACTAGAGTACATTTTCTGGAATTTACACCGCTTTTAATTTATGACTGCCTATTTCATTTCTTGAGGTGCTAAAATGGCAGAGAAGTACAAAACCCCCCCCCAAATGACCCCATTTTGGAAAGTAGACACCCCAAGCTATTTGCTGAGAGGCATGTTGAGCCCATTGAATATTTTTTTTTTTAGTCCCAAGTGATTGAATAAAGACAAAAATAAAAAATAATTTTTTTTTTTTCTTCAAAAAGTTGTCACTAAATGATATATTGCTCACACATGCCATAGTTATATGTGGAATTGCACCCCAAAATACATTTTGCTGCTTCTCCTGAGTATGGGGATACCACATGTGTGGGACTTTTTGGGAGCCTAGCCGCGTACGGGGCCCCGAAACCCAAGCACCGCCTTCAGGATTTCTAAGGGTGCAAATTTTTTATTTCACTCCTCACTACCTATCACAGTTTCGAAGGCCATAAAATGCCAAAATAGCACAAAACCCCCCCAAATGACCCCATTTTGGAAAGTAGACACCCCAAGCTATTTGTTGAGAGGCATGGTGAGTATTTTACAGCTCTCATTTGTTTTTGAAAATGAAGAAAGTAAAGAAAAAAAAAATTTTTTTTTTTTCTTTTTTCAATTTTCAAAACTTTGTGACAAAAAGCGACATCTGCAAAATACTCACAATACCTCTCAGCAAATAGCTTGGGGTGTCTACTTTCCAAAATGGGGTCATTTTGGGGGGTTTTATGCCATCTGGGCATTCCATGGCCTCCGAAACTGTGATTGGCAGTGAGAAGTGAAATAAAAAAATTACTCCCTTAGAAAGCCTGAAGGCGGTGCTTGGTTTTTGGGGTTCCGTACGCAGCTAGGCTCCCAAAAAGTCCCACACATGTGGTATCCCCGTACTCAGGAGAAGCAACAGAATGTATTTTGGGTGTATTTCCACATATGCCCATGACATGTTTGAGCAATATATCATTTAGTGACAACTTTTTGTAAAAAAAATATATATATTTTTTTTTTTTTTCATTATTCAATCTCTTGGGACAAAAAAAAAAAAATATTTAATGGGCTCAACATTGCTCTCAGCAAATAGCTTGGGGTGTCTACTTTCCAAAATGGGGTCATTTGGGGGGGGTTTGAACTGTCCTGGCATTTTATGCACAACATTTAGAAGCCTATGTCACACGTCACCCACTCTTCTAACCACTTGAAGACAAAGCCCTTTCTGACACTTTTTGTTTACATGAAAACATATTTTTTTTTTGCAAGAAAATTACGTTGAACCCCCAAACACTATATATATTGTTAAAGCAAAGGCCCTACAGATTAAAATGGTGGGTGTTGCATTTTTTTTTTCCACACAGTATTTGCGCAGCGATTTTTCAAACGCATTTTTTGTGGAAAAAATACACTTTTTTTTATTTTAATGCACTAAAACACACTATATTGCTCAAATTTTTGATGAAATAAAAAATATGATCTTAGGCCGAGTACATGGATACCAAACACGACATGCTTTAAAATTGCGCACAAACACGCAGTGGCGACAAACTACATACATTTTTAAAAGCCTTTAAAAGCCTTTACATGATACCACATTAGATTCACGGAGGAGGTCTACTGCTAAAATTACTGCCCTCGATCTGACCTTCGCGGTGATACCTCACATGCATGCTGCAATTGCTGTTTACATATGACGCCAGACCAACGCTTGTGTACGCCTTTGCGCAAGAGAAGGGGGGGCAGGGGTGCTTTTTTTTTTTTTTTTTTTTTTTTAGTTTTTTTTTTATTTATTTAGCTTTTTTATTCTATTTTTAAACTGTTCCTTCCATTTTTTTTCTTTGTTATGATTTTTATTGTTATCTCAGGGAATGTAAATATCCCCTATGATAGCAATAGGCAGTGACAGGTACTCTTTTTTTGAAAAAATTGGGGTCTATTAGACCCTAGATCTTTCCTCTGCCCTCAAAGCATCTGACCACACCAAGATTGGTGTGATAAAATGCTTTCCCAATTTCCCAATGGCGCGGTTTATATCCGGGAGGGGGGACATTCCCTCCTACTGCTTGTAAAAGCAGTCTAGAGGCTAATTACCCGCTAGAATTGCTTTTACATGAAAGCCGATCACTGGCTGAAAAGAATGATACCAAGATGATACCTAAACCTGCAGGCATCATTCTGGTATAACCATTCAAAGTCCAGCAACATACTGGACATATATTGTAATCTTTTTTTTTTTCATGCAGCCTCTTGGCTGAACGAAAAAAAGAGATTGATTGGTGGGTATGCCCACCATTAGAATACCTCCCTTCATCCACCCACTTCTAATGATGGGCATACATGCACCATTTATATATGCCGATGCATGGGGGCATCCTCCCGCAAAAGTTATGCCGTGTACACACGGTCGGAATTTCGACCGTATGTACGTGGCATTAGGAGCCAATCGCTCCTCCGCCCCCCCTGCTGCCCCCATGCTTCGGCACATATGCTCTTTTTTTTAACTGTGGTGGTGAAATCACCTCCTACAGCGTTGGAGTCGCGGCTTTATGTATCGTGGGAGCAAACGCTGTTGCTGTCAAGATAAATAAATCCGCGTTGCAACTGAATGGCGCACCTGAAAACAAAAAAATGCTTAACACTAAAACACAGTAAACAAAATTACATACCTGAAAAGCAAGCATGATAAAACATGATAAAACATAATAAAACATTGCAGAATAGAATGGAGTAAAAAAAGAGCAACAATAGAGAGAGAGAGAGAACAATAAAACGACAACTATTTTTGTTTTTTTTATTTTTTTGAGATTCACAGGTAAAAAAGCTCCTGACTGTTAGCGACTGAATCAAAACGCTACCACAAAAAAAATGTTAGCGATCGCAGGGATCAGGCCTGACTCTGCGAACACTGCAGTTATGTGTGCTTAGTGTTTTGTAAGTGACAGTGATCGATCGATACTGCACTTGGGCTGGGCTGGGCTGGGCGGAGGGGGAAACGCAGGTGCTAGCAGGTATCTGGGCTGATCCCGCTAACAATGCGTTTTTTTGGAACCCTAAACTGCTGGGACGCTAGTATAGATCTGATCAGATCAGATATTGATCTGTTCAGATACTATACCACTAAGGGAGGTGTATGCTTTGCGCGTGGGTGTTTGCGGTACTGGCACTAACCTGGGGCGACGCAGACCTTATTTGACCCTAAAACCTAATTGATATCACCCGCCGGGCGATCAGGGGGTTAAACCGTTATTGGGTAATAAATGGCGGGTGCCCTGACAGTATAAAAAACAAGCTAACTAACCAGCGTCACCCGTAACAGTAATACAAAAAAAAACTGGTTACCTAGCGACACTAATGCAGCGATCAGAAAAACAATCGCTTAGTGACACTGGCAAAAGGGGGTGAAAGGGTTAACTAGGGGCAATCAGGGGGTTAAACCTTTATTAGGTAATATATGGGGGTACCTGACGCTATATAAAAACCTGACGGGGAACCTAAATAACGAAATAACTAACTGGCTAACCAGCGTCACCAGTGACAGTTATACGGTGATTACTGGTGAAAGGGTTAACTCTAGGGGCAATCAGGGGGTTAAAACCTTTATTTAGGTTGTAATATGGGGGTACCTGACCTATAAAACTATTTATGAACCTATATAAAACATGGCGGTTAAAATAAAAAAAAAATGGTTACCTAGCGACACAATGCAGCGATCAGAAAAACGATCGCTTAGTGACACTGGCAAAAGGGGGTGAAGGGGTTAACTAGGGGCAATCAGGGGGTTAAACCTTTATTAGGGGGGGGTAGGGGGCTACCTAGTACCTAAAACTAACTGCCCTGACAGTTATTACAGTCACACTGACACTAAATGCAGTGATCAGTAAATAAATGATCACTGCAATTAGTGACACTGTGACTGGGGGGGGAGGGGGTGATCTGGGGGGTGATCTGGGGGTGACAGGGGGGTGGATTGTGTGCCTATGTGTACTGGTGTCAGTGTACTGTTTGTGCACTAACCTTTACATGTTCTCTGCTCGGCGTTCCGGTCACATAGACCGGCGCACCGAGCGTGACATCACTTCCGCCTTCCTGTCTATACAATAGACAGGAAGGGGAAGCTTTTCATTCGCCAGGAGCGATCGCGAGGGGGTGGCCAGAAACCACTGGCCGTCCCCTCGTCCCGGATCGCTCCTGAAGCGATGCCGACCGTCCCCGCCGGCGGAGGGGGGTCCGATCGGACCCCCCAACCGCCTGAAGAATGGCACGTACAGGTACGTGGTTCTGCCTGTACGTGCCATTCTGCCGACGTATATCTACATGGGGCGGTCGGCAAGTGGTTAAGCGAATAGCTGGCTTAGTGTTTGTGCCTTTTCTTTTTCTTTGTTTAACTACTTCCCACCCGGCCACTGTATATAAACGGGCGGGTGGGAGCCGCCTACTTCTGATCGGACATTCCGGAACGTCCTTCAGAAGTAGGGGGATCGCGCGCGCGTGCCCGCGCAGCGGCGCGATCCCGATGCGCTCGTGTCACCCGGACACGGCGCATCTCGGATCGGCAGGAGGGCTCTGTGATTGGCCCTCCTGATCACATGACAGCCGTGTCCAATCACAGCCGTCATGTGATGTAAGCAAACAGCCGGTTGCTAGGCAATCGGCTCTCCTCTCCTCACACGGAAGTCGTCGCTGAGGAGAGGAGAGCGGATCGCTGCAGCTGGCTGGTGATCAGTGAGTATTAGCTGTTTTTTTTTACTCACTGATCACCAGTCTAATGTCAACAACAGTGCACCAACACAGTAAAACACGCATGTCCCCAAAACATACATGTCCCCAAAACACACATGTCCCCAAATAAAAACACATGTCCCCAAATAATAAAAACACATGTCCCCCACATATGTCCCAGTAAAATCACATGTGTCAATGATTATCTGCACACATATGTCCGTGATCACCTGCACACATCTGTACATGATCATTTGCGTACATATGTTCGTGAGCACGCAAACAAATTATTATACACTTAACGGAATTTTTTTTTTTACTAAAAACATGTAGCAGAATACATTTTGGCTTAAATTTATGACAAAATTTGATTTTATTGGATTCCGTTTAAAAAAGAAAGGAGAAATATTGTTTTTTTTCAAAATTTCCGCCATTTTTTCGCTTATATTGCAAAAAATTTAAAACGGAGTCGTGAATAAATACCACCAAACTAAAGCTCTATTTGTGGGACAAAATGATAAAAATTTAATTTGGGTACAGCATTGCATGACGCGCAATTGTCATTGAAAGTGCGAGAGCGCTGAAAGCTGAAAATTGGTCTGGGAAGGAAGGGGGCGAAAGTGCCTAGTATTGTAGTGGTTAACTGGCAGCCTTACTGACCAATTGCAAGCTGTTGGGTGTAAGAAGAGGGTGAGGTTAGCCAAAACTCCCCTAGGTATCTGCTACTAACTCTTGGTGTAATTTTTCTGCCTAGAACATGGGTATGTGTATACTTTAATGTCTTTAATTGATAAAAAGTTCCCTGTTTTATCTGAAATATACTAGCCCAGCATGAGAGGCATTTGGCTGGCAAACCGATGGGCTGGAAGGCTATGGTCTTTTTGCTGTGCTGATCCCAGGCAGTGTCAGTAGTGGAGACCAAATATGTATGTGGAGTAATATAAAACTGAACACCATTCCAAAGCTACGCATAACGGGCAAAGGAATTTTTTTGAGGTCAGTGCTCCTTTAAGCTACAGAGGAGAGGGAAAGAGGCATACTTTGAGAAAGATGGTCTGGAGTTTCCCGCGGTTCTTGCCGCAACACTTGGCACCCTTCCTGGAGAAAAGGACTTGGTGGGCTGGCATTCTGTAGTAAGCCACGCGTTTGTCTCTTTGTAACATCCAAATCAGTATTTCTGGCAGGCTGTTCTGTGGCTGTGACACAGGAATTTAACAACAAATATTAGCGCACCCGTCCAACACACACATCACAAAATACAGCTCGAAATTGGAAAACGGCGGAAAGCTGACCACAAGGTAGACAGGCGTCATTAATGTTCTGTATTATCTGCAGAGAGAAGCGAAAAGCGACACGCCAGGGGTGCTAGCCAAGGAGGGGAAAGTTGGGAAAGGTCAAAACATCCAGTGCCCAGGCCGCCAATGTCTCCAGCTAAGACCTCGCTGATGAAAGCACTTGGCAACTCATTCGTGACCTCCTACCAAAACCCAACTGTCTTATAATATTGATTTTGAAATTTCAAATAAAAAAAAATAAAAAAAATAAGATTATTTTCCTAAAAATAATCCAATTCTCCTCCTACACACTATGAAATCTATTTTTTATATAAGATTCATAATTTTGCTTTTATCTTTTCATAAATTATATTAACTACTTCCAGTCCGGGCCTTTTCTGGCACTTTTTGTTCACGTGTAATGCCCCATACACACGGTCGGATTTTCCGATGGAAAATGTCCTATCGGACAATGTTGTCGGAAATTCCGACCGTGTGTAGGATCCATCGGACTTTTTCTGTCGGAATTTCCGACGGACAAAGTTTTATCTCCTGCTCTCAAATTTTCTGACAACAAAGTCCTATCGGACTTTTTCCGATCGTGTGTAGCGAATTCCGACAGACAAAGTGCCACGCATGCTCAGATCACATTACAAGACCAAAGCTATTGGCTACTAGCCTCTACGTAGTCCCGTCGTAGGCAACAAACCTCACCACGTTCAGAATGATCGGATTTTCCGACAACTTTGTCCGACCGTGTGTATGCAACACCAGTGTCGGACAAAATCCAATGGATTTTGTGGTCGGATTTTCCGACCGTGTGTACGGGGCTTTAGGATCAGTATTTTTCGCTAGTAAATTACTTAGAACCCCCAAAGATTATATATATATATATATATATATATATATATATATATATATATTTTTTTTTTTTTTTTAAAGCAGAGGCCCTAGAGAATAGTTCAGTGGGTTTTGACATTTTTATGTCACACTGTATTTGCGCAGCGGTTTTAGAAACGCAATGTTCTGGGGGGAAAAATACACTTTTTTCAATTTTATTGCAAAAAACCCAATATATAACCCAACTTTTAGTAAAATACAAAAGATGATGTTACGCCGTGTAAATAGATACCAAACATATGTAGATATTCGCCAGCACACCAAGGATCATCAATTTCATCCAAACAAGTTTTTATTCAAGAAAGATCACATCACAAAGCCGTGTAGTGCAACGTTTCGGAGCCAGGCAGGACCCCTTCGTCAGGCATGAGATCACATACCTGACGAAGGGGGTCCTGCGTGGCTCCGAAAAATGTAACTATACTGCTTTGTGATGTGATCTTTCTTGAATAAAAAATAGTTTGGATGAAATTGATGATCCTTGTTCTGGCGAAAATCTACATATCGTATTGGTTCCAGTATCCAGCTGGTGATCGCTACAGCCCCCAGTAGCCTAAAAAGAGCTTATTCCAGGAACGTGTGTAATGGGAATATGGACTGGAGATACCAAACATGTCACGCTTTTAAAATTGCGCACACCCGTGCAACATGGACCAAAGAACGTAAATTTTACTATCCATAGGCTACGCTTTAAAGGCCTTTACAGGTTACCACTTTAGATTTACAGAGGTCTAGTGCTAGAATTACTGCCCATGATCCGGCATTCATGGTGATACCTCACATGTGTGGGAGGATTGCTGTTTGATTGAGTGCGGGACCAAAGCTTGCGTTCGCCTTTACAAGCATGGGAGGACGGGGGCACTTTACTTTTTTTACTTTTTGTAAAGCAGCGCTAAATATAGTGTTGCTTTACCGTCACCGCGGCTCCCGCCCCAGTGTGAAAGGGGCCTTATTGCTGCCACAAGTAATGTAAACATCCTTGTGACAGCAATAGGCATGTGACAGGTCCTCTTTATGAAGAGATCTGGGGTCAAATCCCTCCTCTGCACTTAAAAGCATTCAAAACACAGAGATCGTATACCCCAGTTGAAGTCCTATCGGACGAAACTTGTCGGGTTCCTGACAGTCAGCTCCGCACATTGCGCTTGTCTTTTTTGGATTTCTTTGTGATCAGATCGATTTTATTTGTACACATCTTCAGGATGTTAGTACTTTGTTTTAAATAAACCCATTTATTTTTGATCTACACCATTTTTTCTTTATCCTATTTTATGACCACCCATCGGATGAGACATTCGAGACATACCATCAGGACTTCAAATTTAGCTCCTTTCTGAGCGTTTTTTACTCACTTCTGCTGGTACGTGAGTCCACAGTCTCCGGTAAAAGTACCTACCCCTCCCCCTGGGTGATGGATACACAACTCCCGGTGAACCTGTTGCAGATAAATGTCCACTATTTTCTCCCCTGCATAGACTCTTGATTTCAATCTTCCATTTTTAGATGTGTTCAGTCTGTCATGTAAACATTCTGATGTGGATACAGGTAGACTTTCCTATACCAGTCGGACTTTCCTATTTCATAAAGAGGACCTGTCACATGCCTATTGCTGTCACAAGGATGTTTACATTCCTTGTAGCAGCAATAAGTGATCAAAAAAATAAATAAATAATTAATGCAACAGTGTAGAAAAACAAAAAACAAACAAAAAACCCATTAATAATTAAAAAAGTAAAAGTAAAGTGCCCCCGTCCTCCAATGCTTGTAAAGGCGAACGCAAGCTTTGGTCCCACAACTCAATCAAACAGCAATCGTCCCACACATGTGAGGTATCACCATGATGCCAGATCATGGGCAGTAATTGTAGCACCAGACCTCCTCTGTAAATCTAAAGCGGTAACCTGTGAAGGCTTTTAAAGCGTAGCGTATGGATAGTAACATTTACATTGTTTGTCACTGTTGTACGGGTGTGCGCAATTTTAAAAGCGTGACATGTTTGGTATCTCCAGTTCATATTCCCATCGCTCACACATTCCTGGAATTATCTCTTTTTAGGCTACTGGGTGCTGTAGCGATCACCAGCTGGATGCTGGAACCAATACGATATGAAGATTTTCGCCAGAACATCAAGGATTATCAATTTCATCCAAACAATTTTTTATTCAAGAAAGATCACATCACAAAGCAGTGTAGTTCAACGTTTCAGAGCCACGCAGGACCCCCTTCGTCAGGTATGTGATCACATGCCTGATGAAGGGGTCCTGCGTGGCTCCGAAACGTTGCACTATACTGCTTTGTGATGTGATCTTTCTTGAATAAAAAATTGTTTGGATGAAACTGATGATCCTCGGTGTGCTCACGAATATCTACATATATATCTATTTACACGACGTAACATCATCTTTTATATTTTACTAGACATGTGCAATTCGTTTATTTCATAATTCGTTTTTTAACGAATTTTGACAAATTCGTTAATTCCGAATTTCCGAATTTTTCAATTTCCGAATTTCCGAATTTCAAAATTAGCGAAATTACGAATTTCTGAAATCTCCGAAATTCCGAATTTCCGAAATTCCGAATTTCCGAATTTTCGAATTTTCGAATTTTCGAATTTTCGAATTTCCGATTTTCGTATTTTCGTATTTCCGAATTTCCGAATTTCAAAATTAGCAAAATTCAGAATTTCTGAAATTTCCGAAATTGCTGAATTTCCGAATTTCCGAAATTCCGAATTTCCGAAATTCCGAACTTCCGAATTTTTAATTTACGAATTTAAGAATTTCGTATTTTCGGACATCCGAATTTTGGTATTTCCGGATTTACGAATTTCGGATTTCCGGATTTTCGAATTTTCGGAATTCCGAATTTTCGGAATTCCGAATTTTCGGAATTCCGAATTTTCGGAATTCGGAAATTCATAAATTTGAAAAATCGAAAATCTGAAAAAAAGAAAGAAAATCTGTTTAATTCTAAATAATAACTAACTATTAAATTATAGGTATTGAAATTCCCTTTCAAATTTGTCTGTTAGTGAATGTAACGAGTTACAAATTATCTGAAATAACGAATGCCGCATCTAAACAAATGGAACGTAACAATCTAATAATAATAAAAAACAATAATAATAATAAAACCTTTTCCATTTGTTTAGATGCGGCATTCGTTATTTCAGATAAGATAATTCGTACTCGTTAATTTAATAGTTAGTTATTAATTAAACTGATTTTCTTTCTTTTTTCAGATTTTCAGATTTTCAAATTTTGGGATTTTCAAATCTTTGAATTCCCAAATTCCGAAAATTCGAAAGTCCGAAAATTCGGAATTCCGAAAAACCGAAAATCCAAAATTCGGAAATTCGATAATTCGTAAATCCGAAAATTCGAAATTCGGAAATTCGGAAATTCGGAATTTCGGAAATCCGAAAATTCAAAATTCGTAAATTCGTAAATTCGTAAATCCGTAAATCCGAAAATCCGAAATTCGTAAATTCAGAAATCTGAAAATACGAAATTCGAAAATTCGGAAGTCCGAAAATTCGAAATTCGGAAATTCGGAGATTCGGAAATCCGAAAATACGAAATTCGGAAATTCAGAAATCCGAAAAATAGAAATCTGAAAATTCCCGAAATTTCCGAATTTGCAAATTTCCGAATTTTCAAATTACAGAATTTTCGATTTTCCGAATTTCCGAAAAAAGCTAAAAAACTAATGAAACGAAAACGAAAATGAACGAATTTTTTGTCAGTGCACATGTCTATATTTTACTAAAAATTGGGTTATATATTGTGTTTTTTGCAATAAAATTCAAAAAAGTGTATTTTTTTTCCCCCCAAAAAAATGTGTTTTTAAAACCGCTGCGCAAATACAGCGTGACATAACATTGTCAAAACCCACTGAACTATTCTCTAGGGTCTCTGCTTTAAAAAATATATATAATGTTTGGGGGTTCTAAGTAATTTACTAGCATAAAATACCGATCCTTACATGTGAACAAAAAAATGCCAGAAAAGGCCCGGACTGGAAGTGGTTAATATAATTTATGAAAATATAAAAGCAAAATTGGGAATCTTATAAAAAAATAAATTTCATAGTGTACAGGAGTACAATTGGATCATTTTTAGGAAAATAATCTTAGTTTTTTATTTGAAATTTCAAAATCAATATTATAAGACAGTTGGGTTTTGGTAGGAGGTCATGAATGAGTTGCCAAGTGCTTTCATCAGCGAGGTCTTAGCTGGAGGCATTGGCGGCCTGGGCACTGGATGTTTTGACCTTTCCCAACTTTCCCCTCCTTGGCTAGCACCCCTGGCGTGTCGCTTTTCGCTTCTCTCTGCAGATAATACAGAACATTAATGACGCCTGTCTACCTTGTGGTCAGCTTTCCACCATTTTCCAATTTCGAGCTGTATTTTGTGATGTGTGTGTTGGACGGGTGCGCTAATATTTGTTGTTAACTTCCTGTATTGTGAATATTAGCAATCAAATTTGCACATTTTTTTTTTTTATTCATGCACCTTAGTCCTTGCATCACCCATATTGGTTATTTATGGGTTCACATTTTGGTGGTATATTTACAGATACACAGTGGCTATTTAGTGGTTAATTTTGCACATATGATTTATTAGCACATATTCACCTTAATGGGTACACTACCTATTGTAACGGCACCCAAGTGCCCTTAGTGTGTTGGTATTGCACACATACAACATTTGTTGCATATATATACAGCGCGGCACTTTTTACCATATCCGGCGTTTCTGAATGCTTAAAATTTTCAAAAAATGGCGCCAATGGTTTCCGAGCAGCTGTAGGCATCACCCTGGTATAACCACTGAAATTCCAGAGACGTATGGGTACATCACTGGACGGGAAGTGCTTAAAGTATTTTCCTTTTTTAACTGCTTCCCGACCACCCGCCACAGTTATACTGCGGCAAGTTGTCTCCCCTGTGCGAGTCGTCATAGCTGTACCTCGTCGACTCGCGGGGTCGGGATAGTGGGGGTGCCGATGCTCGTGGCCGACCGCTGCGATGACCACCGGCCACGAGCAATCGTGAGCAGGAGACACAGAACAGGGACGAGTGACTGTAAACTGTTCTGAGTGACAGATCGTGTGTTCCTATTAGCTAGGGACCACGATCCATTACTTCCTCTAGTCAGTCCGCTCCCCCTTCAGTTAGAATCACCTCCCAGGGAACACAGTTAACCCCTCGATCGCCCCCTAGTGTTAACCCTTCACTGTCAGTGACATTTTTACAGTAATCAATGCATTTGTATAGCATTGATCGCTGTATTAATGCCAATGGTCCCAAAAATGTGTCAAAATTGTCCGATGTGTCCGCCATAATGTCACAGACATGATAAAAATCGCAGATCGCCGCCATTACTAGTAAAAAAATAAAAATAATAAAAATGCTATGAATCTATCCCCTATTTTGTAGACGCTATAACTTTTGTGCTAACCAATCAACATATGCTTATTGTGATTTTTTTTTTAACAAAAATATGTAAAAGAATACATATCGGCCTAAACTGAGGAAAAAAAAATGTTTTATATATTTTTGGGAGATTTTTTTTATAGCAAAAAGTAAAAAATAATGCTTTTTTTTCAAAATTGTCACTATTCTTTTGTTTATAGCGCAAAAAATAAAAACCATGAGGCGATCAAATACTACCAGAAGAAAGCTCTATTTGTGGGAAAAAAAGGACGTCAATTTTGTTTGGGTACAGCGTCGCACGACCGCGCAATTGTCAGTTAAAGCGAAGGGGGTAAATCCTTCCGGGGCTGAAGTGGTTAAAACCATTCATATCTGACAATAGGTCCATAATGCACCGTTCAGTAATGTCAAGGGTACGCAGGCTTGGTGATGGTTAAAGGAAATTATAAAGTATTTAAGGGCCTAACATCAGCAAAATATAGAATAAAAATAAAATATTCTTCTTGGCGTACAGGACACATGATTTTAGTCTTTTAGGTTATATGTGTAGCCCCCCATTCCGAAAAATGGGGCTATAGTGTAAATTTAGTTTTTGGCTGAGCTGTAAACTGCTCAGATTTGATTGTATATTTGGTTCTGTTCTAAACTTGGCTGAGTTGTGCATTTCCCACGGTTGCCACTAGGTGTCACTGGTACCACAGGACAGTGTGAGAATTACAACTAGGTTGAGTTGTAATGAATATTCTTTTTTTATGTAAACAGCCCAGTAGGAGGTTCCTGGCTGCTGTGAATTCTGGGAAGGGGTGTTTATTTAACAGATGCCATGTGCTCTTGATCATTCGTTACCTCTTGGCCCTCTTGACCCGAGGGTATGCTGCTAGTTCTGCAAGTAGGCCCAGAAGCCTGTCTGGAGCTTACTAATCCTGAGGTGGCCCTTAGGCTGTCTTGCCTGTGTGGAAGAAGCCGAGCCAAGCTGAGGAGATCCAGAGGAGGACCCTTGCTGGAGAGAGCCAGGATGAAGGCTGGTCTCTCAGGAGGGCCTGGTGACTCGTTTGGAGGAGCCACCTATATCTAAACTACCCTTACAATATTACTGGGTCGGCATAAAGGTTCTGGTACTGTCAAGCTGTTCTACAATCTAAACAAGGTAACTAGCTCCTGGCTGCTAAGTCTGTGAGAGGGACCTATCCAAGAGTTCTACTGGCTGCTAGGTCTGTGTGAGAGAGGCTTGTCCAGACATTCTACCGGTTTCTAGGTCTGTGTGAGAGACCTATCAAGGTATTCAAGATCTTCTAAAAGAAAGCTGTTTTGCCTTTGGATTCACAGAGTCTGTGAGTGGTCTGCTAAAAAGGGGATCTGAAACCTCCCCTAACCCTCTCTCCTACTACTTCTCTAAAGTTCTCATTAAAGCATTGAAAAATATTTAAAGTGACTGGCGCCCAAATTTTGTTCTAACTTCCCATTATAGCCATGGATTCAGCCCTGGGGTGAATGTAAGCTCGCTCCTTATATCTGGAGGTACCTCTTTGTTCCCAGTAGACCCAGGGGGGGGGGCGCTAGATATGCAACTACCTTCGGGTGATAGGGCAGTGGCAAAAATGCTGCACTAGGACACCCCCTGCATACCGTAAGATCTCCTACACCCAACAAGCCTCCATTTTGTAGACGAGCAATAGAGAAATAATAAAGAACAGAGGGGAGGGACCTGTGTTCTGTACTGTACTGCAAGAAAAATATTTTACAGTACAGGTAAGTCTAAAATCTTATTTTCCTAAATGCACAGTACAGGGCACAGAATCTTACTGAACAAGGACCTTCATGGCAGGATCACCAGGTAATATTTTACATGGAAGCAGCAGATTTAGCCACTCGAGCTTCGGAAGATTTTACCCCCCCCCCCCCCTTCATGACCAGGCTATTTTTTGCTATTCGGCACTGTGCTACTTTAACTGGTAATTGCGCAGTTCTGCAACGCTGTACACGTAAAGATATATCATTTTTTTCACGCAAATAGAGCTTTCTTTGGTGGTATTTGATCACCACTGTTTATTTTTTGCAATATAAATGAAAAAAGGCCAAAGTGTGGGGGGGTGCTGATTGTTTATCAGCGCAGCCCCCCTCAGATGCCCACCCAGGACCACCAGTGATGCCACCAGAACCACCATAGGTGGCAATGTGTGCCCACACATGATGCCAAACAGTGCCCACTATGTATGCTCTAAAACATATTCAAAAAAAATGTAAAAAATCTAAGTTCTTCACAAACTTTGGCCAAAATGTATTCTGCTACATGTTTTTGAAAAAAATCCAATAAGTATATATTGATTGGTTTGCATGAAAGTTATAGCGTCTACAAACTATGGTATACAGCAGGGATATGCAATTAGTGGACCTCCAGCTCTTGCAGAACTACTAGTCCCATGAGGCATAGCAAGACTCTGAGAGCCACAAGCATGACATCCAGAGGCAGAGGCTTGATGGGACTTGTAGTTTTGCAACAGCTAGAGGTCCGCTAATTGCATATCCCTGGTATACAGTATATACTGGAATATATATATTTTTTATACTAGTAATGGTGGCGATCAGCGAGTTATAATGACACTTCTATAGTGCGGTGGTCAATCTGACACTAACTGATGCTGGGGGGAACTGACTAGCTGCCATTCACATCACCAGTGACATTAACCACTGAAAGCAGACCTTCAGTCATTTTTTCATCTTTCCATCTATTAAATCTTCTGCCCTTGATGTTGTTTTAACTTTGGATAGTAAAACATTTTTTTTTCTGCCAGCAAATACCTTATACAGCCCACTTCCTGTTTCTTGTCTGGTAAAAAGCTTATGACATCATGCACAGCTCTCTATCTCTCACTCTCGGAAGAGTTTGCCAGGAAGGGAGTGGGGATGAGTCATAACAGGGCCAATGATAGCTGCAGAGCTGGAGGCGTGTGTCTGTGTAAATTCAGGAAGTAAACAGGCAGCAGCTTCAGCTGCTCACAGTTAAAATGGTTGCAGCCAGACTCAGTGGAGGGAGATTTCTGCAGCATATTTGGCTAAGTACAGAATCACAGTACAGTGGAACCTTGGATTACGAGCATAATCCGTTCCAGGAGAATGCTTATAATCCAAAGCACTTGCATATCAAAGCGAGTTACCCCATAGAAGTCAATGGAAACGAAGATAATTTGTTCCGCATTGACTTCTATTGCATGCAATACCGCATGTGGCCAGAGGTGGGGGGCGCCGGAGAGCCTCGGAAATACTCGGGGACAGCTCGGGTGAACTCGGAAACACTCGGGAACGGAGTATTTCCGAGTGTTTCCGAGTATTTCCGAACGGCTCCGTACTGAAATGCCCCGTACACACGGTCGGATATTCCGATGGAAAAAGTCAGATCGGATTATGTTGTCGGAAAATCCGATCATGTGTGGGCTCTAGCGGGCTTTTTGTCCGTCGGAATTTCCGACGGAAAAAATTTGAGAGCAGGATCTCAAATTTTCCGACAACAAAATCCGATCTGACTTTTTTCCGATCTTGTGTAGAGAATTCCGACGGATAAAGTGCGACGCATGCTCAGATCAAATTACGAGACCAAAGCTATTGGCTACTAGCCTCTACCTAGTTCCGTCGTACGCAACGAACGTCACCACGTTCGGAAGGATCGGATTTTCCGACAACTTTGTCCGACCGTGTGTATGCAACACCAGTTTCGGACAAAATCCGTTGGAAAAAAACGGATGGATTTTGTGGTCGGAATTTCCGACCGCTTGTACAGGCTTATGATTGTCACCAGCGCCCCCGTAGATCTGGCCAAATGCGGTACTGCACACCCCATTAGTTTAAATTCTGCTCGTTTTGCGAGACACTCACAAACCGAGTCAGAATTTAAAAAAAAAAAAGTTGCTCGTCTTTCAAATCGCTCGTTAACCGCGTTTCTCGTAAACCAAGGTTCCACTGAACGAATATTTTGGGTGACCTTGCTGCTTGCAGAAGCTGCATGTGAGTGGAGCTGGCATGTACATTTGGATGTAGGCTGCAGAGACTGAGTTTGCAGTTTAAAAATCATCAAAGTTGGTTATCCGTGGGCGCTAACATAAAAATATTTGTGGTCTATTCTGGGACGGCATGTGTATTTACATAGGAATCAGATTTTATCGTAGCTCAGACTCCACATTCACGCTGAGCCATCCGTTCTATTAATCTCACAAATTACATTTTTATCTGTTTGTGTCATCTCCCGCTCCCAGTAAAATGTGTTTTTAATTGCTCTTCTTACCATAAGTGGGCCTGCCATCCGCGGTTGCAACAGATACACTATTTTTATTCTGCTTTTACGAATGACTTCACTCGAGCCAAAATTGCCAGTAACATCGGTCTGTGGGCAAGTCATGTTTACTATGAGTCATTGAAGTATCTGTACTGAATGTTAGAAAACAGTGGCAGCAGGTGTGTTCACATCTCCCACCGCATCGCTGTAAAAGGAGTGTGCTTTGTTGGACGAAATGACCCTGTGTAGCGTGTATAGGTGGCGTGTAGCATGGTGCCATGGCAATAATTCACACAGACCGGTTGTCAGGGCTGGGCTCGGCCCTTCCTTCTCTGAGCTGGCCGCTCAGCTGTCGGTTAATTGCCAGCTCCTAACGCTTCACAGTGACTCCCCTTTTGATGATATCCTGCTCGTCAGTCCTGCCTACTTAAGCCGTCCAGCTCAGATGATCTCTGCCTTCGCCTTGGTCATATCTCTAGGGACGCTCTCCTGTGTTTCTGTTAAAGATTTGCTTGGCTGACATTCCTTCTGGCTTCAGATCCTGCTTGCTTTTTTACTACGCTCTTCTCTGGCTCCCTGATGTTTTGGCTTGTCTGACTATCCGTTCCGGTTCCTGAACTCTGGCTATGTTTACTCTGTTAACCTTTTTTTATTATTATTAAACAAGTGATATTTAACTGTACTTCTGTCTCAGTCTGATTCATGGTTTCTGACACGGGTGCAAAAAATGAACTTGTATTGAAGAATGCAGTAACGATTCACAACAGAACCTGGGAGGGACACCGCCCGCCCATTGACACAATGAGGGTGAGGCGATGCTCTGCCAGACTGACAGTGTCTGTAAAGAGAGCAGAGTTCAACCTGGCTTTCTCATGCCCAATTGTGAAGATATCCACAGGAATCACGGACCCAACGCCTTCCCTTCTTGTCAGGAACTTTTCTCTACCACTAGTACTGTCCCTGACAGACGGGGGACCTCTCCCTATGCTACCCACTTTCATAAAGCATGCCAAACCTGGGAGCCGGGGGCCTTAAATAGGCTCCGCCTGACCCAAGATGGCTGCTAGAGTCACATGGGGTGGCATCATCCAATAGGATAGCTTTCCAAGTGACAGTGTCTGTAAAGAGAGCAGACTGTGGCCTGGCTCTCTCATGCCCAATTGGGAAGATATCCACAGGAATCACGGACCCAACGCCTTTCCTTCTTGTCAGGAACTTTTGTCTACCACTAGTACTGTCCCTGACAGACGGGGTACCTCTCCCTAGTCTACCCACTTTCATAAAGCACGCCAAACCTGGGAGCCGGGCCTTAAATAGGCTCTGCCTGACCCAAAATGGCTTCTAGAGTCACATGGTGCGGCATCATCCAATAGGATAGCTTCCCAAGTGACCCAAGGAAACCATAGAGGAACCATGTTCTTCTTGACTTCCTCCTCCAACAACAGTGCCGCTGCGGGGGAGCACAATCTGTTGTGGAGACTGCAAGTAGACTGCACATGTCTACAAGTGGCTACTCTGCATACACAACGGGGCTGACAGTGTCTGTAAAGAGAGCAGAGTTCAACCTGGCTTTCTCATGCCCAATTGTGAAGATATCCACAGGAATCACGGACCCAACACCTTCCCTTCTTGTCAGGAACTTTTCTTTACCACTAGTACCGTCCCTGACAGACGGGGTACCTCTACCTATGCTACCCACTTTCATAAAGCATGCCAAACCTGGGAGCCGGGGGCCTTAAATAAGCTCCGCCTGACCCAAGATGGCTGCTAGAGTCACATGGGGTGGCATCATCCAATAGGATAGCTTTCCAAGGGACAGTGTCGGTAAAGAGAGCAGACTGTGGCCTGGCTCTCTCATGCCCAATTGGGAAGATATCCACAGGAATCACGGACCCAACGCCTTCCCTTCTTATCAGGAACCTTTCCCTACCACTAGTACCGTCCCTGACAGACGGGGTACCTCTCCCTATGCTACCCACTTTCATAAAGCACTTAAATAGGCTCTGCCTGACCCAAAATGGCTTCTAGAGTCACATGGTGCGGCATCATCCAATAGGATAGCTTCCCAAGTGACCCAAGGAAACCATAGAGGAACCATGTTCCTCTTGACTCCCTCCTCCAACAACAGTGCCGCTGTGGGGGAGCACAATCTGTCGTGGAGAAAGTAGACTGCACATGTCTACAAGTGGCTACTCTGCATCCACAACGGGGCTAAAACAATGTATTGAGAAGAACAATACATTATTCTGTATTGAAGAATGCAGTAACGGTTCACAACAGAACCCGGGAGGGAAACCGCCCGCCCATTGCAGAAATAAGGATGAGACGATGCTCTGACGGACTGACAGTGTCTGTAAAGAGAGCAGAGTGCGGTCTGGCTTTCTCATGCCCAATTGGGAAGATATCCACAAGAATCATGGACCCAACGCCTTCCCTTATTATCAGGAACCTTTCCCTGCCACTAGTACCGTCCCTGACAGACGGGCTATCTCTCCCTACGCTACCCACTTTCATAAAGCACAAACCTGAGAGCCGGAGCCTTAAATAGGCTCTACCTGACCCACAATGGCTGCTAAAGTCACATGGGGCGGCATTATCCAATAGGATAGCTTCCCATGTGACCCAAGGAAACCATAGAGGTACCATGTTCCTCTTGACTTCCTCCACCAACAACAGTGCTGCTGCGGGGTGTCATGGAAAATTTAAGCTTCTCCTTATAAGCATGTAATTTCTTTGCACTTAAAAGCACAAATATAGTTCTCTCATACAATGCCGGGAAAGCGATTCGAAATGTTCAAATTGATAAATTTAGAATCGGTCGAAACCAAAATGTCAATTTTTTTAAATTAGAATGCGGCAAAGTAAACAAACAAAAGAAAACTCTTTATCAAGTGATTACAATGACTCTTTAACCACTTCAGCCCCGGAAGATTTTACCCCCTTCCTGACCAGAGCACATTTTGCGATTTGGCACTGCGTCGCTTTAACTGACAATTGCGCGGTCATGCAACGTTGTACCCAAACAAAATTGACGTCCTTTTTTCCCACAAATAGAGCTTTCTTTTGGGGGTATTTGATCAATTTTGAAAAAAAAAAACACAATATTTTATACTTTTTGCTATAATAAATATCCCCATTTTAAAAAAAAAAAAAACAAATTTTCCTCAGTTTTGACCGATATATTCTTCTACATATTTTTGGTAATAAAAATTGCAATAAGCGTATAATGATTGGTTCGCACAAAAGTTATAGCGTCTACAAAATAGAGGATGGATTTATATAATTTTTATTATTATTTTTTTTTCTTCTACTATCAATGGTGGCGATCTGCGGTTTTTATCATGACTGCGACATTATGGCGGACACATTGGACAATTTTGACACATTTTTGGGACCATTGGCATGAAACTGAGCTGCAGCACAGTGGCCAAGACCATACAGCGGTTTAACAGGACAGGTTCCACTCAGAACAGGCCTCGCCATGGTTGACCAAAGAAGTTGAGTGCACGGGCTCAGCGTCATATCCAGAGGTTGCCTTTTTGGAAATAGACGTAGGAGTGCTGCCAGCATTGCTGCAGAGGTTGAAGGGGTGGGGGGTCAGCGTGTCGGTGCTCAGACCATAGGCAGCACACTATGTAAACAAGGCAGATCCCCGTTCTATCAGAGGGGAAGATGGAGATCTTGTGTTTCTGCTAAGCAGGAACATGGATCTCTGTCTTCCCCCAGTCAAAAGTTTCCCTGATGTTAACCCCTTTCCTGCCAGTGTCATTAGTACAGTGCCAGTGCATTTTTTTAGCACTGATCACTGTATTAGTGTCACTGTTCCCCAAAAAGTGTCAGTTATGCCACGTACACACGACCGGACTTTTTGGCCGGACTATCCGGCGGACTTAGTCCGGCGGACAATCCGCCGGACTTCCCAGCAGAGGTCTGTCGGACATTCCTCCGAACGTGCGGACTTGCCCACACACGCCCGGATTTATATTTTATAATTAATTTATAATGTGACTCCAGGTAGACGGGACTAGCAAAGGAAGTCAATGCCGCCGCCTCGATCGGCAAGACTGACACCTTGCTAGCCCCGTCACCTGGTATGGATTTAAAGGGTAATCCCTACGCTGAAAAAATGGCGTGGAGGTCCCCCCCAAATCAATATCAGACCCTTATCCGAGCACGCAGCCCGGCCGGTCAGGAAAGGAAAGTCAGGAAAGTCTTGGAGGATGCTGGGACTGTGACGTCATAAGGGGGCGGGGTCACCATGTGACATGAGCCCAGTGGCCCTGCCCCTTGTCCCTATATAACTGTCCGCGCAACACGTCTGGGCCATTAGAAGCGGAGACCGCGCCGTGTCAACATCGGATGAAGAAAGAAGAACAAGAAGCAGAAGACGGCGGCGACAGCGACGGCGATGGTGACAGAAGCCCGGGCCACCGCTAGTAAAAGAGCTGCAAGAAGAAAGCAGAGGCCTGGCAAGAAGAACAGAAGAGCGGGACAAGACCCCCGAAGTCGGAACAAGACCCCCAGATGACGGCGGCGGCGACGAAGGAGAAAGCCGGGCTCCTCCACTAGTAAAAGAGCTAGCAGAAGATAGCGGAGGAGTCCGGCGAGAAGATCCCCCAAGATGGAAGAAGACCCCCGGAGCTGACTAATAAAGTATTTTAAAAACTTGTTTTGTGTTTTAATTTACACTTTTTTCACCAGGTGAATGGTACCCCATACTCACTCACATAGGGTGGGGGACCAGGATCTGGGGGCCCCCTTATTAAAGGGGGCTCCCGGATTCTGATAAGCCCCCCGCCCGCAGACCCGGACAACCAACGGCCAGGGTTGTCGTGAAGAGGCCCTTGTCCTCATCAACATGGGAACAAGGTCTTTGGGGTGGGGGGCCCCCTTTCCCCAAGGCACCCCCCATGTTGAGGGCACGTGGCTCAGGAGGGGGGGGCACTCGCTTGTCCCCACCCCCTTTCCTGATCGGATAAGGGTCTGATATCGATTTGAGGGGGACCCCCGCGCCGTTTCTTCGGCGTAGGGATTGCCCTTTAAATCCATACCAGGTGACGGGGCTAGCAAGGTGTCAGTCTCGCCAATCGAGGTGGCGGCATTGACTTCCTTCGCTAGTCCCGTCTACCTGGAGTCACGTTATAAATGAACGGACTTTACTCCGTGTGTGGGCAAGTCCGTTCATTTCAAAAGTCCCGCGGACTAGCACACAGACGGCCGGATTGTCCGCCGGACTGCTGAGTCTGGCGGACAATTTTGAGTCAAAACTTCTTACTAAGTCCGCCAGACTTTTGGTAAGAAAAAGTTCGCCGGAGCCCACACACGGCCCACACACACTCTAGTCCGGCGGACAATCCCACTGTATAGTCCGCTCGTGTGTACGGGGCATTAGGTGTCCGATTTGTTTGTGGCAATGTGACACTCCTGCTAAAAATCACTGATCGCTACCATTACTAGTAAAAAAAATATATATATATATAAAAAATTCCATAAATCGATTCCATAGTTTGTAGAAGCAGTAACTTTTGTGCAAACCAATCAATAAACCCTTATTGGGGATTTTTTTTTACCAAAAATATGTAGCAGAATACATATTGGCCTAAGTGAATGAAGAAATTAGATTTCTTCTTTATTGGATATGTTTTATAGCAGAAAGTAAAAAAATTATGTTTTTTTTTTTTCAAAATTGTCACTCTTTTTTTGTCTATAGCGCAAAAAATAAAAACCGCAGAGGTGATTGAATACCACCAAAAGAAAGCTCTATTTGTGGGGAAAAAAGGACATCAATTTATTTGGGTACAGTGTTGCACGACCGCGTGATTGTTAGTGAAAGTAACGCAGTGCCGTATCGCAAAAAATGGCCTGGTCATTAAGGGACGTAAACCTCTGGAGCTGAAGTGGTTAAATATATTTGATGGATGACTCATGTAACACAATATATTTAGGACTTGGCACTCCATTCACTGATTAATCTCATCTTGTTGCACTGCTTTCCTTCTTTAGTGGAGGCTGGTCGTTGTGGTGTAGCAGAGCCGTCTTTGAAATTCGGAAGAAAACATGACCGCATGTAACTAAGTACAGGCATAACAGACCGTGCCGCTGCTATGGAGCCCCAGAACACGGACGGCGATACTGCTGGAGATACTTAGTGATTAATCCAGGCAATAACAGAAGTGCCTTTATTTGGGATATATTTTAAAGCTGAACTCCAAACCGATCAAAAATTTCATAATTAAATTTCATCATAAAAAAGTGTATTGCTAATTATATTATTATTATACAGGATTTATATAGAGCCAAGTTTGCACAGCGCTTTACAAAATGAAGGCAGACATTACAGTTACAATACAATTTGGTACAAGAGGAATCAGAGGGCGCTGCTCCTTAGAGCTTACAATCTAGGAGGGAAGGTCAAGTGATACAAAAGGTAATAACTGTGGGAGATGGGCTGATGGATAAAGCAAAAACACAGTGTATTAGTTAGAAGCAGGATAGGCTTCTTTAACCACTTCAGCCCCGGACCAATTGGCAGCCAAAGGACCAGGCCCCTTTTTGCGATTCGGCACTGCGTCGCTTTAACTGACAATTGCACGGTCGTGCGAAGTGGCTCCCAAACAAAATTGGCGTCCTTTTTTTCCCACAAATAGAGCTTTCTTTTGGTGGTATTTGATCGCCCCTGCGGTTTTTATTTTTTGCGCTATAAACAAAAATAGAGCGACAATTTTGAAAAAAATGCAATATTTTTTACTTTTTGCTATAATAAATATCCCCAAAAAATATATAAAAAAACATTTTTTTTCCTCAGTTTAGGCCGATACGTATTCTTCTACATATTTTTGGTAAAAAAAATCGCAATTAGCGATTATTGATTAGTTTGCGCAAAAGTTATAGCGTTTACAAAATAGGGGATAGTTTTATAGCATTTTTATTAATATTTTTTTTTTATTAGTAATGGCGGCGATCAGCGATTTTTATTGTGACTGCGACATTTTGGCGGACACATCGGACATTTTTGACACATTTTTGGGACATTTGTCATTTATACAGCAATCACTGCTATTTAAATAGCACTGATTCCTATGTAAATGACAGTTGTAGTGAAGGGGTTAACCACTAGGGGGCGGGGAGGAGTCAGTGTGACGTGTTGTGTTTTTTTTTTACAGTAGGGGGGCGTGGCTGTACGTCTGACGTCATTGATCGGCGTTCCCGATGACAGGGAACCGCCGATCACTGACAGTCAGTGTAGGAAGCGCGGGGAGAGGTTTGTTTACACAAACCTCTCCCCGTTCTTCAGCTCCGTAACCCGATCGCGGGATACCAGCGGCGATCGGGTCCGCTGGTCCCGCGGCCGGGGTCACGGAGCTCCCGACCCCCGGGCAGGCAAATTAAAGGGGACGTACAGGTACGTGCTTTTGCCTGCCAGTGCCATTCTGTTGACGTATATCTACATGAGGCGGTCGGGAAGCGGTTAAAGAGAAGTGTTTTCACGGATCGTCTAAAGATGGATAGATTAGGGGACAGTCGGACAGATTGGGGTAGGGAGTTCCAAAGGATGGGAGAAGCTTGTGAGAAGTCCTGGAGGCAAGCATGGGAGGGGGTGACAAGTGAGATAGAGAGCAGGAGATCTTGGGAGGAACAAAGAGAACGGCTTGGTTGGTATCTTGTGACCAGGTTAGAGATGTAGCTGGGGGTATAGTTGTGGATGGCTTTGTGAGTTGTTGTTAGTATCTTGAATTATAATTTGTTGGGTGAGCGGAAGCCAGTGGAGGGATTGGCACAAAGGGGTGGCAGACACTGGGCGGGGGGTAAGGTGGATGAGCCTGGCAGCAGCGTTCATGATGGACTGAAGGGGGGATAGTCTATGTAAAGGTAATCCGATGAGAAGGGAGTTGCAGTAGTCGAGGTGAGAGATGACCAGGGAGTGAATTAGAAGCTTAGTGGTGTCATTGGTTAAAAAGGGGCATATTCTAGAGATGTTGCGGTGGTTGAGGCGGCATGATTTGGACAGTGATTGGATGTGGGTGTGAAAGGATAGTTCAGAGTCTTAGGATAACACTGAGCACCCTGGCATGGGGGGACGGACTGATAGTCGTGCCATTGATCTTGATAGAGAAGTCAGGGGAAGGGGCACGTGGGGGAGGAAATATTATGAGCTCAGTTTTGGATAGATTGAGTTTGAAGAAGTGGTGTGACGTCCAGTCAGATATGTCTGTTAGGAAATCAGTGATACATAAGGAAACTGAAGGAGTGAGCTGAGGGGTAAAGAGATAGATTTGGCTGTCGTCAGCAAAGAAATGATATTGAAAGCCATGGGGAGCTATCAGTTGATCCAGGGAGGAGATCGATAATAGGAGAGGTCCAAGGACAGAACCCTGGGGGACCCCAACATTTAGAGGACTAGGAGAGGAGGAAGTAGAGTTGTAAGTGACACTGAAGGTGCGGTGAGATAGATAAGATTTGAACCAACAGAGACCAAGGGAATAGAGTTGCGGAGACCAAGGGAATAGAGTTGCGGAGACCAAGGAAATATAGTTTTTAGAGGTGGAGGGGGTGGTCAACCGTATCAAAGGCAGCGGAGAGGTCTAAAGCCCCATACACACGCGCGGATTATCCGAGGACCAGGTCCATCGGATCATGTCCGTCGTACTTTGTCCGATGTTGGTTTTGCGTACACACGGTCGGACAAAGTTGTCGGAAAATCTGATCATTCTGAACGTGGTGACGTTTGTTGCCTACGATGGGACTACGTAGAGGCTAGTAGCCAATAGCTTTGGTCTTGTAATGTGATCTGAGCATGCGTGGCACTTTGTCCGTCGGAATTCGCTACACACGATCGGAATTGGTGTGATCGGACTTTGTTGTCAAAAAATCTATCCAGCAAGAGATAGGACTTTGTCTGTCAGACAATCCGATGGAAACTGTCCGATGGTGCCTACACACGGTCGGAATTTCCGACAACATTGTCTGATAGGACAGAATCCATTGGAAAATCCGACCGTGTGTATGGGGCTTAAGAGTAATAACCTTCATTACCTCCCAGAATCTGTTCTTGTATTAGCTTCCAGTGATATAGTGGATGTCAACTTATGAGCTAAATGGGGCCTCAAATGCGGCCCCTGACATCATCAAAGTAGTTTTCAAACATAGTTTTCAATATACGTAATGCTTGAGAGGACTGTCAGAGACCGCAGACCGAATAGAGGAAATGAGGGTCAGAGAGAGTGAGGATAGGATACATTGTTGGCGGGGGATATGCTGCAGAAGACAATATGAAACTGGGAACATGCTACATGAGACTAGTAGAGATCAATGCTATAAACTTAATCAATGTTTCCTGAGGGCCGCACATCATATAGCAAATGGCCACATGCAGACTTCAGCCCACATGTTGGGCACCAGGGGTGTAATACCCTCAGCAGGGGAGAAGGAAGGCCATCTCTATGAGCAAATCATTCTCTACGGCTTTGCACAAGGCAGTTAAACTAACAAGGAAGCTTGGGGACAGGAGCGGAGAGCAGACTGAACACAGTGGTGGAGTCAGGGATTTTTTTTCCTAGTCATTAAAATGAATAGGCTGTACTAGAGCTGCGCGATTAATCGTAAGAAGATCGCGATTTCGATTCACCCCCCCCCCCGCGCGATCTCCAGGCTGGATGACCCGCGATTCCAGTCTATCCCCGCCGGTTCCACGTAACAGCCTGGAACGCAAATGGCTGCTATTGGAACTGACGTCAGCAACCGGAACTGACGTCAGTCATCAGCGCTGTGAAATGTGGGCGGACATGGGGCGGGCTGAAGGTGACGCTGTCAGGCTGGTTTCCACTACACACTAAGTGTAAGCCTAGGCGTCCAATCATTGCAGAAGACAGGAGGAGCACGGGAGAAGATATCGGGTCGCAATGAGGACACAGGACACTGCTCGCCGCCTGCCGCCTTCACCCTCTGCACACTAGAGACAAGGTAAGTGCCGGGCAGATGGCGGTCGGGGGGCACATTGGCAGCACTTGGGGCACATTGGAAGGCAGCAGTTGGGGCACAGTGGCAGCAGTTGGGGCACAGTGGCAGCATTTAATGGGCACAGTGGCAGCACTTGGGGCACACAGTGGCAGCACTTGGGGCACAGTGGCAGCATTTGGGGCACAGTGGCGCGTTAGATGTAAACAGTGGCAGCATTTGGGGCACAGTGGCAGCATTTGGGGCACAGTGGCAGCGTTAGATGTGAACAGTGGCAGCATTTGGGGCACAGTGGCAGCATTTGGGGCACAGTGGCAGCGTTAGATGTGAACAGTGGCAGCACTTGGGGCACAGTGGCAGCGTTAGAGATGTGAACAGTGGCAGCATTTGGGGCACAGTGGCAGCACTTGGGGCACAGTGGCAGCATTTGGGGCACAGTGGCAGCGTTAGATGGGCACAGTGGCAGCATTTGGGGCACAGTGGCAGCATTTAATGGGCACAGTGGCAGCATTTAATGGGCACAGTGGCAGCGTTTGATGGCACAGTGAGGCTGCAATTGATGGGGTTTTTTTCTGAATATTTCAGTTTGTTTGCGCCCACCAAAAATTTTGAGCACCAGCTGCCACTGGAGTGATCACATGGTAAACGGCCACTGTCAGCGGCCATTTACCGTGATCCATGATGCGCCGGGTCCTCGGACCCGGCAGTCACAGATATTATCGGATGTGCAATTCTGGGATGATGTCACAGTAAGCCCTCCCAGAGTTATTGAGCCGCGCTGTAAGCATCGGCTATAGCGCTGTTGTTAAGCAAAATTTTGAAGTATTTTCGAACGACTTTTGTCAAGTCACAGAATTACTGAGAATTTGTGTACGTTGTACAAACATTTACAAACTCTACTAGTGTATGGCCAGCGTAGGATCTTCTTTAATCCAGTCCTGTTATCTATATCTCAACGGAGCTGTAAATGTAAATCTCTGACATCTTCCACTACCAGAAGCCTCCAAAGAGACTACATATTATAGAGGCTGCTGAAAATTACAGAAGTTTCAGCAAGTTAAAGTATAACTAAAGGTATTTATTTATTTTCGCTTCGGATATAGCGGAGATCACCAGGAATGAAATCCTGGTATCACAGAACAAAAAAAAAAAAGAAAAAAAGTCCAACGGATGACAGCTGTTATATATAAAGGGGGCAGAATCTCCCAGCGACATCATTGACCATATATGGACATAATCGTGTATGGTCAATGACATCACTGGGATCTCACCCCTTCGCTTACATGCCCAGGAATTCAGTAAGGTACCTCTATAAGTCTCAGCATTGCTGTCAGTGAACACAATAATAACATACAACATTGGTGTTAATGGACGCAATAATAACCCCCAACGTTGTGTCAGTGCCCGCAATAATAACCCTTAACATTGGTGTCAGTGGAATAACCCCTAGCATTGGTGCCAATGGAAGCAATAATAACCCCCAACATTGTTCTCAGTGAACACAATAATAACCCTCAACATTGGTGTCAGTGGACACAATAATTATCGCCAACATTGGTGTCAGTGGACACAATAATAACCCTCAACATCGGTGTCAGTGGACACCATAATAACCCTCAACATCGGTGTCAGTGGACACCATAATAACCCTCAACATCGGTGTCAGTGGACACAATAAAAACCCTCAACATTGGTGTCAGTGGACACAATAATAACCCTCAACATCGGTGTCAGTGGACACAATAATAACCCTCAACATCGGTGACAGTGGACACAATAATTATCCCCAACATTGGTGTCAGTGAACACAATAATAACCCTCAGCATTGGTGTCAGTGGACACAATAATTATCCACAACATTGGTGTCAGTGGACACAATAATAAACCTCAACATTGTTGTCAGTGGACACAATAATTATCCCCAACATTGGTGTCAGTGGACACCATAATAACCCTCAACATTGGTGTCAGTGGACACCATAATAACCCTCAGCATTGGTGTCAGTGGACACAATAATTATCCCCAACATTGGCATCAGTGGACACAATAATTATCCCCAACATTGGTGTCAGTGGACACGATAATAACCCTCAGCATTGGTGTCAGTGGACATGATAATTATCCCCAACATTGGTGTCAGTGAACACGATAATAACCCTCAACATTGGTGTCAGTGGACATGATAATTATCCCCAACATTGGTGTCAGTGGACACCATAATAACCCTCAACATTGGTGTCAGTGGACACAATAATTATTACCAACATTGGTGTCAGTGGACACAATAATTATCCCCAACATTGGTGTCAGTGGACACCATAATAACCCTCAACATTGGTGTCAGTGGACACAATAATTATCCCCAACATTGGTGTCAGTGGACACCAGTGTTGGTCATCTTACTTTAAAAAAGTAATTAGTTAAGCTACAAATTACTTCTCCCAAAAAGTAATTGCATTTGTAACTCAGTTACTATATTGGAAAAGTAATTAGTTACGCAGCAAAGTAACTGACTTTTTTTTTAATATTCTATACGTGTAACTAAGGGGCGGGTCTAGTATTACTGTAACCAAGGGGCGCATTTATTATTATTGTTATATATCGTGTAACCAAGGGGCTGCTCTATTATTACTCTAACCAAGGGGCAGATCTGTTATAGCGTGTAAGCAAGGGGGCGGGTCTATTATTATTACATCGTGTAAGGGGCGGATGGCTACAGAAGAGGGCGAATGTTAAATTAATGGGCAGAGCTCCATATATAACAATAATAATAAATGTGCCCCTTGGTTACAGTAATACTAGACCCGCCCCTTACTTACACGATAGACGCCCCTTGCAGAGTAGCACGAGCATCAGGAGCGTGCGGCATCGCCTCGTACAATTACATGTTAACTGCGCCTGCGCTGTGTAGAGTTCACTCAGAGCTGTTTAGGTTCGGCAAATTTCGGAAGCTCCGTAGTCCTTCGTACTGCGCAAGCCCTGCGCCTGCGCAGTACAGGGGGTCCTTATCAGGCGGGGGAACTTTTTCGGCAGGACACCGGAATTACACTGCTGCCATCTAGTGGCGGTAGATGTAATTGGGGTAACTAAGCCAAAGTAATGGGAACTGAGTTACCATGAGGGGAAAAGTAATCGGTTAGATTACTCGTTACCCTCTAAAGTAACTGCGTTACGTAACTCAGTTTATTTTAACTCAGTTACTTACATCACTGGTGGACACGATAATAACCATCAACATTGGTGTCAGTGGACACAATAATTATCCCCAACATTGGCATCAGTGGACACAATAATAAACCTCAACATTGGTGTCAGTGGACACAATAATAACCCTCAGCATTGGTGTCAGTGGACACAATAATAACCCTCAACATTGGTGTCAGTGGACACAATAATTATCCCCAACATTGGTGTCAGTGGACACAATACTAACCCCAGCATTTGTGTCAGGTCTATTGGTGGTCACTGGTAGTGGACTCTAACCCCCCCCCCCCCCCCCCCCCCCATTGGTGATCAGTGGTAGTAAAATGACTGAAGATAAAGGATGGCTTTTTAATGCTAAAAGGTGGAACTTTTCTGAAACATGACACTATTGTTGTATATTGTGACATGTCAGGAATGTATTCATGCAGACTAGTAAAGATACTGACAGGTCCACTTTAATTGCCCACTATATGTGGATAAACAACGAGGTATTTTGCAGGACATGTACAGCTTGATGGGACTTGTATTTCTTGACTGTCTGGCAGACCGGCGTTTGCTGGAACGTTCTCTACTCTCAGTCTTACTGACCAGCTCAGGTTTTATAACAAGCCGAATATTACTGTATACAACGTCTTGTTCCAGATCTGCGCTGTGTATGGCGATGCCTTGAGCTGCCTCATTAGACATAACAAGCCTGGTTTATAGACTGCGTCTGTTTATATTCTGCCTAAAATCAGCTCATTTATTAGCCGTGAAAAGGCCTACAGAGTAATACAGCTCATGCATTAAAGGGCAACTCCGCCTCCAAGTCAGTTTTCAGGAATAAATGCGGTTCCGGACACAGCATAAATCTCAGCAGGCTTCTATGTCAGTGCTGCTCTATTACCATCTGCAAACAATTCCCATTGTCGGTCGGGATTTATGTATTCAATCTATTTAGAAGAGCGACATTGAAAATTGGCTTAAAGGGCCAGTACACCCCAATCTGTAATGTCATGGTTGGTAGGGTTAAACCAGATAACAAGTTCTTCTCTCTCTCTCTCTTGGGGACTCTACTGGTGAGAGCTGAGCTGAGATTTTGGGTGGAGTAAAGCTCTCACCAGTAGAGTCCCCAAGAGAGCTTGGACTTGGACCACCAAAGACGGCAACGGCTGTACTGAGGGGTGGTCACCAGAGGCAAGCAGGTGGTGTCAATTTTATTCATGTAGTTCCTGACAAGGACAGGATGGCATCTTCCATGTCCTACAGCATGGTGGCCGAGCAGAAGGCAGCAAAGAGGCAGTACTTCCATCTCCGCAGAAAAGGGTACTAAAGAGTCCAAAACTTTAAAGGGGTGCACCGCATTGCATCTGCGGTCAGCTTTCCTGCAGCTTTTTCTATCCATGTGTAGCGTACCCAGGGCTGGTGCAAGGATTTTTGACACCCTTGGCGTAACCTCATTTTGCCGCCCTACCCCCTTTGCCCCGCCCATGCATACCCCATCTTTTTAATGAAGTGCCCATAAAATGCAGCCCACAAGCGATCAATGCAGCCTCACCAGTGCCCATCAATGCAGTCTACCAGTGCCCATCAATGCAGCCTCACCAGTGCCCATCAATGCAGTCTACCAGTGCCCATCAATGCAGTCTACCAGTGCCCATCAATGCAGTCTACCAGTGCCCATCAATGCAGCCTCACCAGTGCCCATCAATGCAGCCTCACCAGTGCCCATCAATGCAGCCTCACCAGTGCCCATCAATGCAGCCTCACCAGTGCGTAATCTCATTTTGCCGCCCCCCTGGCCCCACCCCCTTTGCCCCGCCCATGCATACCCCATCTTTTTAATGAAGTGCCCATAAAATGCAGCCCACAAGCGATCAATGCAGCCTCACCAACGCCCATCAATGCAGCCTCACCAGTGCCCATCAATGCAGTCTACCAGTGCCCATTAATGCAGCCTCACCAGTGCCCATCAATGCAGCCTCACCAGTGCCCATCAATGCAGCCTCACCAGTGCCCATCAATGCAGTCTACCAGTGCCCATCAATGCAGCCTCACCAGTTCCCATCAATGCAGCCTCACCAGTTCCCATCAATGTAGTCTACCAGTGCCCATCAATGCAGCCTCACCAATGTGTAATCTCATTTTCCGCCCCCCTGGCCCCACCCCTTTGCCCCCACCCATGCATACCCCATCTTTTTAATGAAGTGCCCATAAAATGCAGCCCACAAGCGATCAATGCAGCCTCACCAACGCCCATCAATGCAGCCTCACCAGTGCCCATCAATGCAGTCTACCAGTGCCCATTAATGCAGCCTCACCAGTGCCCATCAATGCAGCCTCACCAGTGCCCATCAATGCAGTCTACCAGTGCCCATCAATGCAGCCTACCAGTGCCCATCAATGCAGCCTCACCAGTGCCCATCAATGCAGTCTACCAGTGCCCATCAATGCAGCCTCACCAGTGCCCAACCATGCAGCCTCACCAGTGCCCATCAATGCAGCCTCACCAGTGACCATCAATGCAGTCTACCAGTGCCCATCAATGCAGCCCACCAGTGCCCATCAATGCAGCCTCACCAGTGCCCATCAATGCAACCTACCAGCGCCCATCAATGCAGCCCACCAGTGCCCATCAATTAATTTTTGCTTGCATTCATTCAGGAGTTGGGACACAGACACAGTCCTCCACCGGCGCTGCGCCTCTGACACTATGTGCGAAAGGAGTGGCGGCTGCCTGATGATGCTGAGACTTAGTTGCTTGTTTCAAAGCGAAGAGAGTAGGAACACCAGTGGCCGGGCGCCCTAGGCAGCAGTGCGCCCTAGGCGGCTGCCTAGTTTGCCTAGTGGTAGCACCGGCCCTGTACCCCACGTAGGAATCACAAATAGAAAAAGGATCCCCCACCATGCACAGCCAGGCACACCGAATCTCCACAGTTTCCCAGACTCAGAAAAAAATTCCTGTACTTTGTTTTTGTATTTTATTGAGAGGATACAACTTGGATGGGGAGTAGGGGTATTATGGGATGCGCACTTGACTTTTAAGCAACTTCAGGGGCAACTCCTAGTATATATTGCTCATTTTCTTCCTCCAGGACTTCACTTGCTTTCAGAATCACCAGTGGTGTCACTATGTAAAAATCTGTAGCACTGGCCCATTACAGGCAGGGACCGTGGACCCCTATACTTGTAGGATGTAGAGTGACACCACTAACACATTTACTACACATTCACGTTTTCTGTGTCCCCCACGTGGCTTCTCGCAAACTGCAAACGGGACTTCTTATGGCTTTCTTTCAACAATGACTTTCTTCTTGCCACTCTTCCATAAAGATCAGATTTGTGGAGAGCACGACTAATAGTTGTCCTGTGGACAGATTCTCCCACCTGAGCTGTGCATCTCTGCAGCTCCTCCAGAGTCCCCATGGGCCTCTTGGCTGCTTCTCTGATGAATGCTCTCCTTGCCCGGCCTGTCAGTTTAGGTGGACGGCCATGTCTTGGTAGGTTTGCAGTTGTGCCATACTCTTTCCATTTTCGGATGATGGATTGAACAGAGCTCCGTGAGATGTTCAAAGCTTGGGATGTTTTTTATAACTCAATCCTGCTTTAAGCGCTTCAGTCCCGGAAGATTTTACCCCCTTTTTGCGATACGGCACTGTGCCGCTTTAACTGACAATTGCGCGGCCATGTGACGTTCCACCCAAACAAAATTGACGTCCTTTTTTCCCCCCACAAATAGAGCTTTCTTTTGGTGGTATTTGATTACCTCTATGGTTTTTAGTTTTTGCTCTATAAACAAAAAAAAGTGTAAATTTTGGAAAAAAAAAGCAATATTGCAGATGAGGCTTCTTTCAGGCGATTTTTTTAACGCTAAAGTGCCTGAAAAATGCCCCAGTGTGAAAGGGGCCTTATTGTGCAGGAGGCAAGCAGTGTTGTTGGATGTGGGGTGGTTTAACAAAGATAAAAAAAAGATTGGTGCAAGCAGCCAAATTTTATGGCAAATGCAATCTTCCAGTTGGGCATGTGGAATATACCTCTGTCTCAATGGGCGTCCGCAGGTAGGGGTAAGGGGGGGCAAGTGCCCCCCCCCCCCTGGAATCAGGGATCGGATCAGGAGTGATGACCCCCATCACCCCTCTCTGTCACCCCCTCTCTCTCGCACTTTCTCACCACTCTGTCTCCCCCCCCCTCTCTCTCTCTGTCACCCCCCTCTGATTTCTCTGTCACACTCCTCTCTGTCACCCCCTGTCTCTTTCTGTTACCCCCCCTCCCCACATGTATGCAGTTTCTCACAGTCTCTTGTGCCATGTCTGCAGTCTCTTGAGCCATGTATGCAGTTCCTGACAGTCTCTTGGGCCATGTATGCAGTCTCTGGTCATCTCTTGTGCCATGTCCGCAGTCTCTTACAGTCTCTTGAGCCATGTATGCAGTCACTGACAGTCTCCTGGGCCATGTCCGCAGTCTCTGACAGTCTCTTGGGCCATGTCCGCAGTCTCTGACCTTTTCTTGGGCCATGTCCGCAGTCTCTGACAGTCTCTTGTGCCATGTCCGCAGTCTCTGACCATCACCTGTACTACGTCTGCAGTCTATGACCGTGATAATGTGATAATGACATTGTCGAAAAGGGTCAGAGCACGGGTGACCTTAAAATGATGCCCCCCCCCCCCCCCCTGAAAAAGTTCTGCAGATGCCCATGTCTCTCTCCATGCAGAAAGCAGGTGGTCGCTCTTCATGACTGGGGGAACCTAGCCCTAGGTCCTTCATGGGGACATTAACATGGTGAACAGAAATTGTTAAATGGAAGAAAAGAATCTGTCAACCATTTGTGTGGCATAGGCACCCTTGGTAATGTAAAGTAAAGATCATAGAAGGGTCAAAGTCATCAAAAGTAACGAGCAAACATTTATTGGTTATTCCAAATCCACGTTTTGTGGCTGTTACTCCACTTCTTCAGTTTTTGTGGTGTAATAAATACCCAATAAATGTTTGTGATGACCTCGACCCTTCCATGATCATTACTTCACATTGTCAAGGGTGCCTCTGCTACGTAAGACGTTGAAGGTTTTTTTTCGTCCATTAAAAAATAATAATATAATTGATATTTGTGTAGAATTTCTTGGCGAGCCTTATACATATGGTCTCCAGCATCACTATTAAGAAGACTCTCCACAAAGATTAATACACTGCAAAGAGGAACCTCATAGAACACCTTCACCTAGTCTGTCACCCCCCACTTGTACTTTTGACATGTTTGAACTAGAGGGACACAAATTGGCCTCTTACAGGTGGAATTACGGGGCTTGGAAAAAAAAAAAAAAAAAAAGTAACCTAATTAAGATAATTTATGTTTTCCTGACTGCCGGGTGTTCCTGGCCTTCCAGCGTTCCTGGGTAAAGGACAAACAATCAGTGAAATCGTTTGGAGGGGAAACACATACATAACAGGCAGTCTCCATTCTTCGGTTCTCCTCTAGGCAGACCTGTCATTACCTCGACTCCTAGGTGATCATCAGAAAGAATGTCCTCCACTTTCTGCTCCATGCGCTCCACCAGCTTGCTTTCCAGTTTCGGCAGGACATGGCCACACTATCCAACCTCTTCTCCCTTCCAAGGCAAAGAGGACAATTCAGAAGGAAAATACCAGCAAGGTAACAGAAGAAGACTGGACAGATGTGTGGTGACAGCTGTCCTGAAGAATGGGCTGAGAACTAAGGGACGTGTCTAGACATGGGACAGGCCAAACACCCAACCCATTGTCAGCTGGTCTTCAGAAGCTGCGTGGAAAAATTTCTCAGCAGTAATAAACTGTAGTCTTATGTAATAAAACTTTTATATAAGAAAATTAAGCTTAATACAATGCTAGTCCTAAAAGAGACCCTGTCGCATAGACATGTGCACGATAGAAAAATGTGTTTCGTTTCTGTTCGTTTCCGTTGATTCGTAACGATTCGTAAATTGGTAAGTCGTCGGTGTTCGTATTCGTAACGATTCCTATTTTCGTAAGAGTTATTTTTTTCGTTGATTCGTTTTTCCGTTAGTTTAATTTTCGTTTATTCGAAATTCGGACGCATTCGTATTTTCGTAGATTTAGTTACATTCGTACTTTCGTTAGATTGATTTATTCATACTTTCGTAACATTGTTTTCGTAGATTCGTAATCGGAGCATAATTCATAATTTTATGTAATGTGTATGTTATTATTACATTTTAAGAGACACGGAAAATTCCAAATCGAAAAAAAAAAGTTACGAATGTACGAATTTTCTCGTTCAATCCATTCGAAGCACGTTAAGCAGCGCCATTGTAAGAGACACGGAAAATTACGAATTGCAAAAAAAAAAAAAAAAAAGTTACGAATGTACGAATTTTTTCGTTCAATCCATTCGAAGCAGGTTAAGCAGCGCCATTGTAAGAGACACGGAAAATTACGAATCGAAAAAAAAAAGTTACGAATGTACGAATTTTTTCGTTCAATCCATTCGAAGCAGGTTAAGCAGCGCCATTGTAAGAGACACGGAAAATTACGAATCGAAAAAAAAAAGTTACGAATGTACAAATTTTTTCGTTCAATCCATTCGAAGCACGTTAAGCAGCGCCATTGTAAGGGACGCGGAAAATTACCCATTCAACAAAAAAAAAAAAGTTACGAATGTACGAATTTTTTCGTTCATTTTGATTTTCGTTGTTCCTGTTTTCGTTTTTCGGATTTTCTTCTTTCGTAGTTTCGTTGTTTCTAATTTGGTTATTTCGGATTTTCGTTGTTTTTCATATTCATTCAATTCGATAATTTGTTAAAATTTTTAGCGAATCATTCGTACGATAACGGATGAACGAATATAACGAATTTTAACATAAAACGAAAAAAAATGAAACTAATTGCACATTTCTACTGTCGCGTTGCTTAATTAGGGCAATTAAAAGGGCCTGTGTAATACTAGTAGAGAGCTTCCCCATCATTCTTTCTTCTATGGCCGCTGCTGCAAAATATCCAGTGCTTCTTGGTGTAAGGGAACATGTGACTTCCTCCTATGAGGCCAATTATTAGGCCTGAACGCTGCCGCTATCCAAGGGGTGACACCATCGGCATGCACAGCCTATTACAGTAAGGTGTGTACCCAGGGGCGGACTGACAACTCATGGGGCCCCCGGGCAATAGGAGATTATGAGGCCACACAGTATACACACACACAGTATACAATCACACAGTATACACAGACATGTTTCTATTGGCTGAGAAGGTACTGGAGAGGTGGGTCAGCTATAATCTCGGGATTTTTAGACCAAAAGGATGTCGGTAAGGGACATTTCAGAGACAGATGTAAAAAAAACACAGATTTTTACATACTGTCCCTGGTTTTACTGAGGCTGGCAACCCTGATGGGGCCCCCTAGTGGCCCGGGCCCTCGGGCAGTGCCCGAGTGGCCGAATGGTAAGTCCGCCCCTGTGTGTACCCCAAAGCTCAAAGCCACAGCAAACGGTAGGTGTGGTAAAATTGTGTTTACAGTGGGAAGCCCGTAAATAAAACAGTACAATTTCAATATCTATAAAAGATCCTTTTGGGCTTCCCTTCTGCCGCCGCTTGTGCCCTATAAGTTAAAAAAGTTCCATAGATGCCAGAACCGCCACTTGGGGACAGGCCCCAGGAAAATATTGTTGACTTATTTTTTTTTTTACTCCATGAGGGCAACGTATGTCAGGGCACAGTGAGTCTCTGTACACCTCACACACTGCACACATGGATGATATGTCACTGGCACACGGGGTGATTAGGGTGTGCCCAGGCACACCCAGCGCACCCCATGCGCACACCTATGGGTGACACCATTGAACCCTGTAGGATCCAATATCATATATTTTTTAGTAGCTCAAAAATGGATGAATAAAATGGGAGCACTGTGAAGAAAAGTATAATTGGGTCAGGGGGCTGAAAAAGAGAAGAAGAGTTTAGGGCTGCAGGCAGCCTGCAGTGGGTGGAGCCTACTGGGCCTCTCCCATAGCTCTGCTCATGCTATTGACAGTACAGTGATGATGTCACTACTACATTTAAAAGGTAATAACTGGGTTTGCAACAGCATGTATATCCTTTGTGGCAATTTTCGCAAATACTTGAAATATTTCAGTAGAGACACAGTAGGGGGTTGATTTACTAAAGACAAATAGAGTGTGCACTTTGCAAGTGCTGTTGCTCTAGAGCTTAGTAAATAAGGGGGAGCTCTGCTGGCTTCAATCATCCAATCATGTGCAAGCAAAAAAGGCTGTTTTTCTATTTTCCTTGCAAGTGATTGGGTGTTCTTTGTAAAGTGAAGATTTATTTAATTTACTAGGCTCTAGAGCAGGTGTCTCAAACTGGTGGCCTAGCAGCTGTTGCGAAACTACAAGTCCCATCATGCCTCTGCCTCTGAGAGTCATGCTTGTAACTGTCAGCCTTGCAATGCCTGATGGGACTTGTAGTTTTGCAACAGCTGGAGGGCCGCCAGTTTGAGACCCCCTGCTCTAGAGCAACTCTACTTACAAAATGCACAGTCTATTTGCCTTTAGTAAATCAACACCTATGCCTCTTTTGCTCAAAAAAACTTTGTACCTGCTTGATCACAAAATTCTGTAGAATGCACACTGAGCTGCACATGCTCAGCTCAATCTACATTCTTGGCGTGCCTCAGTGATGGGATGGATGAACTCCAGTGCACATGCACGCTTGTTTCGTCATCCTGGCCTGACCAATTAAAAAAGAACCTGGTGAGAAGATATTGGCACTAACAAAAAAGCCGATGATCATCACATTGATGAAGTGGTGATGAGTATGGTTTTGCCTAAAAGCAGGGCTGGGACAAGGGGTGGGCAGGAGGGGCGGCGGCTGCCCTGGGCACTGTGGTATCGTGTGAGGTAGAGGGGCACCACAAGCAGGCTGGGGGGGGGGGGGGGGATTTGTGTTGAGAAGGGGCATTTGGGGGGGGAGCGACAGGGGGTAAGAATTGTTCTAGGAGGGCAAATATGGGAGGTGTGCTAGGAGTGGTGATTTGGGGGGGGGGGGATTTGTGTTGAGAAGGGGCATTTGGGGGGAGCGACAGGGGGTAAGAATTGTTCTAGGAGGGCAAATTTGGGAGGTGTGCTAGGAGTGGTGATTTGGGGGGGGGGGGGGGGGATTTGTGTTGAGAAGGGGCATTTGAGGGGGGGAGCGACAGGGGGTAAGAATTGTTCTAGCAGGGCAAATTTGGGAGGTGTGGGGGGGGGATTTGTGTTGGGAAGAAGAGGGATGGGAGAAGAGGATTTGTGCTAGAAGGGGGGATTTTGGGGGTTTGTGCTATAAAAGTAATATAGTAGAGTGGCATTATTTTTTTGGGGGGGGTGCAATTTTGCAGGTTTGCCCTGGGCTTTGGATGACCTTGTCCCACCACTGCCTAAAAGTATATCTAAAACCACAACTTCTTGTATACAGTAAAGAATGATTAAAGCCTTGTCATTTGTTTTTTCACCATCCGTGTCCCGGTAAATAAATATCCCTTCAATTCTAATCATGTACACACAACAGGAAGGGTAAAGCTCTCCAAAGTGAAGGCCTCAACACCTTTCTATCCCTGTGATGGACCAGAAAAGGTTCCTTGCACTATAAGGCCTCCGATTAAAACACTCCTAACTGAGATGACAGTAACAAGAAAGGCCATGCTGTGGGTCAGGGTAGAGGGTGGACTGTCTCTGATAGCCTCTAAGGCTGCTTTCACACCTGAGCGGTGCGGGGCGGCGACGGTAAAGCAGCGCTATATTTAGCGCTGCTTACCATCGCTTTACCCGCGGTATGCGGCCGCTAGCGGGGTGGTTTTAACCCCCGCTAGCGGCCGCAAAAGGGTTAAAAACCTCCGCAAACCGCCGCTGCAGCGGCGGTTTGCGGGCGGTATCCCCGCGGTTTCCCATTGATTTCAATGGGAACGAGCGGTATAGGAGCGGTAAATACACCGCTCCTACACCGCTCCAAAGATGCAGCTAGCAGGACTTTTTTTACCGTCCTGCTAGCGCACCGCTCCAGTGTGAAAGCCCGCCGGCTTTCACACTGGAGTGAATGGGGCCGGTTTTTTCAGGCGGTGTACAGGCGCTATTTTTAGCGCTGTACCGCCTGAAAACCGCCCCAGTGTGAAAGGGGCCTAAGAGAGGTATTTGAAGCCCAGAGCAGACCAAATTTAAATCTCATTATTTGAAAGAGGAATGGCCGAATGGGAAGGCCATGGTAGTGGAGGGGTCACATCGCAAACCACAAAAATTGCTTGTGTGACATAAATTTGGGTATTTGTAAAGACGCATCATTGATATCCACACAGGCCAGAAATTACCCCTGATGGAGAGGAGCAATACTCATCATTGTGGATTCCTTAGGGATGACTTAGGAGCCTAAAACTTAGTCTTCTTAATCTGAGAAATATGGGAACTCTTATGCCGCGTACACACGACCTGTCGGAATTTCCGACGGAAAAAGTTTGAGATCCTGCTCTCAAATTTTCCGACAACAAAGTCCTATCGGACTTTTTCCGATCGTGTGTAGCGAATTCCGACGGACAAAGTGCCACGCATGCTCAGATCAAATTACGAGACCAAAGCTATTGGCTACTAGCCTCTATGTAGTTCTGTCATACGCAACGAACGTCACCACGTTCAGGAAGATCGGATTTTCCGACAACTTTGTCCGACCGTGTGTATGCAACACCAGTGTCGGACAAAATCTGTCGGAAAAAATCCGTCGGATTTTGTGGTCGGAATTTCCGACCGTGTGTACGGGGCATTAGTCTGCAGGAAAGTCCGGTCGTGTGTACGCGGCATTAGTTGTACCGTGAAAAAGAAGCAAGTGCTTCTGAAAAGCGAGTTGCACCTCCAACACGTGGAACAGAAGATGGGAAGTCCCCAGTAGCCTATCACAGCTACAGTTTAGGGTCAAGGTCATCTGGTCCACATGACTGACACTCTGTCTAAGCCAGTGATGGCAAACTTTGGCACCCCAGATGTTTTGGAACTACATTTCCCATGATGCTCATGCACTCAATGTAGCTGAGCATCATGGGAAATGTAGTTCCAATACATCTGGGGTGACAAGGTTTGCCATTACTGGACTTTAAGCCAAAATTAACCAATTCCTGAGAGGGAAAAGTCTGCAGTATCCTTGAAAGAAAGTAGGTGCTCCGCCTCAGACTAAGGCCCCTTTCACACTTATACGACTTGTCCCACGATTTGGGACTGCAAAGTAGCATTAAAGTCTTTCCCCAGGATTTCCAATGACAGCCATTCATATTATTACGACTTCAAGTCGTTCCGACTTCAAAGTAGTCCCTGCCATACTTTGGTCCGATTTTGATGCCACTTACAGGCATTACTTGAAATCACGGCAAAATCGCTGTAAAATTGCGTGACTTTGAAGTCACACAAGTGTGAAAGGGGCATAACATCAAACAACAAACTGGCTACACTGTAAGGCTGGCCATGGATGGAGCAAATTTCTTTCCTGCAACCACAATAAGTGTTGACAGGGGAATCCCTGCCAAGCAATTGTGTTCTTCTGCAAAGCAACAAGTTTCACTGGCTGCCTTATCTTATCATTCTCTCCTTTCATGGCAGCTCCTTACTGATGAGGAGAGGGTTGGGAAAAATGCCCACATAAGTCACAATGTTGAGTGAGTGGTGATCGTTGGGTACTGTATAACGGAGCTACAATTTGGAAATCCTGAAGAAGCTTCACCAGTGGAAGAATCACTGGTTGGTCATACACGGGTAAAATTTAGTTAGAAAAAAATGGAATGTTCTTCCATTTTCTAGTAGTTAATGGGGTCAAATCGATGATCAGTTTTGAATGTAGTGATGAAAAATACTAGCAGTATAGAAAAATGTTATTGAAGGAACAAAATTCTAGGCCCCCGTACACACGGTCGGAAATTCCGACCACAAAATCCGTCAGATTTTTTCCGTTGGATTTTGTCCGAAACTGGTGTTGCATACACACGGTCGGACAAAGTTGTCGGAAAATCCGATCATTCCGAACGTGGTGACGACGGAACTACCTAGAGGCTAGTAACCAATAGCTTTGGTCTCGTAATTTGATCTGAGCATGCGTGGCACTTTGTCCATCGGAATTCTCTACACACGATCGGAAAAAAGTCCGATCGGATTTTGTTGTCGGAAAATTTGAGAGCAGGATCTCAAATTTGATGGAGCCCACACACGGGTGGATTTTCCGACAACATGGTCCGATCTGACTTTTTACGTCGGAATTTACGACCGTGTGTACGGGGGCTAACAGTGTATGTGTTTTTTGTTCAGGAAATCACATTCATTCCAAAATGTTATATTAAAAGCAACATTTTGAACTACTTTTGAATGACTTTCCTCAAGTCTCCAATGACATTATCCAATGTACTGGAAAGATATGAAAACCAGTGTAGTTTTACTGTCAACAAACAGCGTGAAATCTGACTTTTTAGCTCAGAATTTTGAGCTATGACTGCAGAAATATAGCCTTTTATCTCAAAATTCCAAGCCATTTTCTTAGTCAGCCCATGAATGGATCAATTATTTATGTTCAGCCAACAAGTTGTACGGAAAAAAAACTGACCCAATTCCCCCATCCACACATTTGATGTGGATGGAGGAATCCTCCCCCCAGAGCTATTGAGACTTGGGGAGACTTGTCATGTCACTGTCATGGTCAGGAGTCAGGCTCAGAGTCCAGTAGCTCTAGCAGAAGAGAGGCTCCCACTGACCAGCAGGGCAGGTTTACAAGCAGGTCACCCTAGCGAATAACGTGGGCTCATCCAAGGTCTAAGTACTAACCAGTGTTCACCAGAGCCCCTGATGGTGTAAATGGGTTAAGCTGCATGTTAGTACCACTTTGCAGTCCTCAGGATCACCCTGCCAGGAGGTAAGCAAGCCAGGATCCAGTAGCAGATAAAAAAGTGTCAAGCCAACAGTTGGTAACCAAGGCTTGAAGGTTGGGATCAAGAAGCATAGTCGAGGAACAAGCCAAAAGTTGGTAATGAGTGATATCAAAGATACGGAGAGCAGCAGGAGTGACAAGGATGAGATACTGGCTAGAGAGAGCACAATGATCCGACAAACAGGAAGTGCAGAGACATGGATTGAATCAAGACGTTCATGGGAGGAGCAAAGAGTTCAAAGTTCAAGAGAAACACGGTTTAAGGGCAGGATCAAAATTCTGAATCATATTTTTTTCCCCTTTTATCACACAATTCTGAACTATTATCTCAGAGTTTATGGTAGAGTTTTTTCACCTTAGATCAGGGGTCTCCAAACTGCGGCCCGAGGGCCAGATGTGGCCCTTTGCTAGCCTTTACCTGGCCCTTGAAAGTCCTCCCACTGAAACCAATAGGGCACTATTTCTTCTACCGATACAAATGATGGGATACTATTCTTCCCACTAATAGGGACACTACTCCTCCTATTGACCACCAACAACCCTGAGGCCATATTTATTCTCAATGATGCTGGGCCTGGGACATTTTCTGCCCCCACTGGCCACTATCTGGCCCTCCTAAAGTGTGAAGGACAATAAGCTGGCCCTTTGTTTTAAAAGTTCGGAGACCCCTGCCTTAGATAATTTCTACTTACACTACTCAGCTGTACACCCACCCCCACTATGGTAGTTAAAATAGTAGCATATGTATCAAGAAGCATGCTGCAGAATGGTCCAACAGAACATAAATGCTGTTGCTATGTACTTTTGTGGGGCAAATTATTTGAATAGCAGGAAGTGAAAGAAACAGGGTAGTAAATATGACTCACCCCCTTGACCCTAGCATCTAGTTATGCTAATCTACCGTAAATCTAATCTCCATGGCTATAGTAATCTCCACACAATTGAGCAATTGCAGCCACACTTCAAGCAGACTGTTGCATAGCATGTGGTATTCCGAGCACAGTTCCTAGCTTTAATACAAGAGGACAGGGCCATCTTTAATATTGATTGGACCCTGAGCAAACTACCAACCCCCCCCCCATGCAATTTCGCTCTCCACCTGCTTTGAGACATACAATAGATAGCAGCTAGATTCAAAATCCGTTTACTGAATCAGATCAGGCAGCGATTGCTTGCCAGAGGTTGCAGCGTATCATTACCGCTCACTGACTGGTTGCTAGAGGTCACAGCACACATTACGGCTCACTGGTTAGTTGCTAGAGGTTACAGCACATGATTTCTGCTTGTTGATTGGTTGCTAGAGATTACTGTACATCAATACTGCTCACTGATTGGTTTCTAGAGGTTACTGCACGTCATTACTGCTCACTGATTGGTTGCTAGAGGTTACAGCACATCATCTCCTCACTGCCTACACACCATGGACTGGGGAGGAGATGAGGGGACCCATCAACAGACAGAAAACTCCTAGGGATCCTAGAACTCTTGGGATCAGTGGCAGTGCTGAGGGGAGGGTGTGATCAATGGCAGTGCTGAGGGGAGGGTGTGATCAATGGCAATGCTGATTTATTTACCGACTACCAACCTAAAGAGGAGTTTTAACACTGACCACCAATGTAAGGAGGGATTTTCACTGACCACTAATGTAATAGGGGTTTACACTGACCACTAATGTAATAGGGGTTTACACTGACCACTAATGTAATAGAAGCATTCACAGTAACCACCAATGTAAGGAGGGATTTCCACTGACCGCCAATGTAAGGTTGACCTTCACATTGGCCACTAGTGTGAATGAAAGTATTCTACACCAAGCTGTAATAAGCATGTAATGAGAAGATTTACACTGGCCACCAATGTAACTGAGACATTTAGCCTGCGTTCACATTTGTGTGTGTTGGGAATGCATGCAAAATCGCTTTCCTGACACAAAAGAAACATGCTCCCCTCTAGCAGATACACAGCAGTGCCATTAATTGTTAATGACCCCCTCACGCATCTGCTGACATGTGCTGTGCAACCTTGTGCTTTCTTCCTCATTTCTAGCGCATAGATCAGCCCATTGAAATGATTAGGCTGTCCTACACGCGACCTACATCTTTATCCACCCTGTCAGTACACTTTTGCATCCTAAAATCCCTGCTAACCTCTGCACCTCTACACTCCAATCCCCCTCCACTGCTTTAACTCTACCTGCCTCCTCTGCTCATCTTTGCACCCACCTTCCTTACCTTCACACATTACCTTGCTCACCTGTGCTCCCCAAGCTGTAATTCCTTCTCTGTCTACCTCTGCGCACCCCAAACTACCCTCCCCCCACCAATTTGCTTAGCTTTGCAGAACAGGCTGATGGTAGGTGTAATTACCACAGTTGCATGCAGGACTTTCCAGCATGCCCCTTTATCTCCCCAGTTGGCAGCATTCAGTATAGGTGATGGTGGATATGACCTCAGGGGGCCAGGATATACATATGAATGCTGCCTTTATTAACATATCAATTCTGCCGCTCCACGGCTATTTACATATCAATGCAGTTTATTTACATGTAAACACGAGTCTGTCATGAGTCATCTGTACACAACAATAGGGCAGAGTTGGGCAACATTAGTACTGGACTAAAACCTCAAGTCTCAAGGGAATTTAAACTGGGATAGTTGGCAAGTATGAGGCAGCTGCTTTGGGCCCCAGAACAATGATGGGGCCCAGGGCAGCTGCCCCTTTTGCCCTGCCTTAAAGATGGTCCTGCAAGAGGAGTTCCATTTTTGGTAAGGAACAGGTGTTCAATGGCAATTCCTTACTGCAAGCACTGAAACTGATTATCAGGACCTCTCACTTTGAAAAATGTCAGCAAGTGCACCAGAAATGGTTTCTCTCAATGACTCTAGAACAGTGTTTCTCAACAATGATGGACAATATCGAGGCACCCTTTAAAAATGATGGACAATATCGAGGCACCCATTAAAAATGATGGAGAGTCTTCGAGGCACCCCATTCTAAAATGTAAAAACAATTCCAATAGTTTTACATAATGCAGCAACATCCGCAAGTCCAAGTAAGACACCCAACGTTGGAGGTGGTTTATTCTTCCAATGCAAATACACTTTTGCAAACTGGTACTGACTAGTATTCCAATGTTTCTCCATCACTCAACTAATGTGAACCCAACACTGATGGAGAGGGGCAGTAGAGGATCAAACAAGGATGCTATGCAGGCGACTGACATCCTCCTTATCAACTGATGATGCCATTGGTCATTAGGATGCTGGCAGCTAGAAGGGTGTAATGGTGCACAATGAAAGCCTGTGACTTATGCGGCATACACACGATCAGAATTTCCGGCGGGATTGTCTGCCGGACCTAGTCCAGCGGACAACCCACCGGACTTTCCAGTGGAGGTCCGCCGGACTTTACGAACATGTGGACTTACCCACACACGGCAAGAAGAACAGAAGAGACCCCCGAAGTCGGAACAAGACCCCAGATGGCGGCGGCGATGAAGAAGAAAGCCGGGCTCCTCCGCTAGTGAAAGAGCTAGTAAAAGAGCAGAAGATAGCGGAGGAGTCCGGCTATAAGACCCCCCAAGACGGAAGAAGAGCCCCGGAGCTGTGCAATAAAGTATTTTTAAAAATTGTGTTGTTTTTTTTATTTACACTTTTTTCCTTAGGTGGATGGGTAGGGGTACATCGTACCCCATACTCATTCACATAGGGTGGGGGACAAGGTGCTTTGGGGTGGGGGGGCCGCAGAGCCCCCCTTTCCCCAGGGCACCCCCCATGTTGAGGGCACGCGGCCTGGTAAGCAGTGGCGGAACTACCGCCATAGCGACACACGCGGCCGCTATGGGGCCCCGCAGCCGCTATGGGGCCCGTGTGGAGGAAGATAAATGCATACTGCCGGGGGCCCGGGGGGGGGGCGAGCTCTGCCCGCACGGTCCCCCAGCCAGGGGAAGTGAGGAGAGGAAGAGGCGCGCAGCGCGCGGTAATGGTTTTTATTTGAATGTCCACTCCTGTCACTCCTGTGTGTGTTCCCGGGGCTCACCGTCACATAGCCCCACCTCTTGGCCCGACGCTTTTGATAGACAGAACGCCGGTCCAATGGGGGACATGTGACGTCATCAAAGGCGCCGGGCCAAGAGGTGGGGCTATGTGACGGTGAGCCCCGGGAACACAGGACATTCAAATGCAAGCTATTACAGCGCTCTGCTGGACAGCGCGCCTCTTCCTCTCCTCACTTCCCCTGGCTGGGGGGCCGTGCGGGCGGTGCTCACCCCCCCCCCCCACTCTGAGACAGCCCCACGCTCGCCCTTTGAGGGCTGCTGCAGTCTGGCTCACCTCTTCCACTGCACAGGTGAGGCTGCATTGGGCACGGGGGAGGCTGCATTGGGCACGGGGAGGCTGCTTTGGGCACGGGGAGGCTGCATTGGGCACGGGAGGCTGCATTGGGCACGGGGAGGCTGCATTGGGCACGGGGAGGCTGCATTGGGCACGGGGAGGGTGAGGCTGCATTGGGCACGGGGGAGGCTGCATTGGGCACGGGGGAGGCTGCATTGGGCACGGGGGGGGGGGAGGCTGCATTGGGCACGGGTCAGGCTGCATGGGGCCCGGGTCAGGCTGCATTGGGCCCGGGTCAGGCTGCGCTGCATTAGGCACTGGCAGGTGAGGCTGCATTGGGCACGGGGGAGGCTGCATTGGGCACGGGTCAGGCTTCATTGGGCACGGGTCAGGCTGCATTGGGCATAGGCAGGCCGCGCTGCATTGGGCAAAGGTGAGGCTGCATTGGGCACAGGCAGGTGAGGCTGCATTGGGCACGGGTCAGGCTGCATTTGGGCACGGGTCAGGCTGCATTGGGCACAGGTCAGGCTGCATTGGGCATAGGCAGGCCGCGCTGCATTGGGCAAAGGTGAGGCTGCATTGGGCACAGGCAGGTGAGGCTGCATTGGGCACGGGGGAGGCTGCATTGGGCACGGGTCAGGCTGCATTGGGCATAGGCACGCCGCGCTGCATTGGGCAAAGGTGAGGCTGCATTGGGCACAGGCAGGTGAGGCTGCATTGGGCACGGGTCAGGCTGCATTGGGCACGGGTCAGGCTGCATTGGGCACGGGTCAGGCTGCATTGGGCACGGGTCAGGCTGCATTGGGCATAGGCAGGCCGCGCTGCATTGGGCAAAGGTGAGGCTGCATTGGGCACAGGCAGGTGAGGCTGCATTGGGCACGGGGGAGGCTGCATTGGGCCACGGGTCAGGCTGCGTTGGGCATAGGCAGGCCGCACTGCATTGGGCAAAGGTGAGGCTGCATTGGGCACAGGCAGGTGAGGCTGCATTGGGCACGGGGTGAGGCTGCATTGGGCACGGGTCAGGCTGCATTGGGCACGGGTCAGGCTGCATTGGGCACGGGTCAGGCTGCATTGGGCACGGGTCAGGCTGCATTGGGCATAGGCAGGCCGCGCTGCATTGGGCAAAGGGGAGGCTGCATTGGGCACGGGGGAGGCTGCATTGGGCACGGGGGAGGCTGCATTGGGCACAGGGGTGAGGCTGCATTGGGCACGGGTGAGGCTGCATTGGGCACAGGTGAGGCTGTATTGGCATGGGCAGGCCACGCTGCATTGGGCACAGGTGAGGCTGCATTGGGCACTGAACATGCTGCATTGGGCACAGGCAGGTGAGGCTGCATTGGCCACACTGCATTGGGCACATGTGAGGCTGCATTGGGCACGGGTGAGGCTGCATTGGGCACAGGTGAGGCTGTATTTGGCATGGGCAGGCCACGCTGCATTGGGCACAGGTGAGGCTGCATTGGGCACTGAACATGCTGCATTGGGCACAGGCAGGTGAGGCTGCATTGGGCACAGGCCACACTGCATTGGGCACATGTGAGGCTGCCTTGGGCACGGGTGAGGCTGCATTGGGTGAGGCTGCATGGGGCACAGGTGAGGCTGCATTGGGCACAGGTGAGGCTGCATTGGGCATGGGCAGGCCACGCTGCATTGGGCACAGGTGAGGCTGCATTGGGCACTGAACATGCTGCATTGGGCACAGGCAGGTGAGGCTGCATTGGGCACAGGCCACACTGCATTGGGCACGGGTGAGGCTGCATTGGGCACGGGTGAGGCTGCATTGGGCACGGGTGACGCTGCATTGGGCACAGGTGAGGCTGAATTGGGCACAGGTGAGGCTGTATTGGGCATGGGCAGGCCACGCTGCATTGGGCACAGGTGAGGCTACATTGGGCAAAGGTGAGGCTGCATTGGGCACTGCACATGCTGCATTGGGCACAGGCAGGTGAGGCTGCATTGGGCACAGGCCACACTGCATTGGGCACAGGTGAGGTTGCATTGGGCACTGGACACGCTGCATTGGGCACAAGTGGGCACAGGTGAGGCAGTATTGCGCACAGGTGAGGCTGCATTGGGCACTGGACATGCTGTATTGGGCACAGACCACGCTGCATTGGGCGCAAGTGGGCACAGGTGAGGCAGTATTGGGCATGGGCAGACCACGCTGCATTGGGCACAGGTGAGGATTAATGAAGCGCTAACACCAGGTGTTTGGAGTATCTTTATCTGTTGATTAAACTTTCTGGAATACATATATTGCTATTGTGGTGTAGGATCTGGGCTCTTCCTTTCTTTCTTTCTATTTAATTTCATTTTTTTTTCTTCTTCTTCTTCTCAGACTCAAACCACACACCCTTTGAGCCCCGCCCTTTAAACCACGCCCACTATTTAATTTAAGCCCCGCCATTTTTTTTTGGGGGCCGGGGGGGGGGCCATACAACATTTTGCTATGGGGCCCTGTGATTTCTAGTTACGCCCCTGGTTTGTGTGTAAACACACAAATCCATGTCCTGTCAGGGGAGAGGAGGCAGATCGTGTGTTCCTAGTATATTGGAACAACGATCGTTCTCCTCCCCAAGTCAGTTTGATCCCCCAACAGTTAGAACACACAGTGGGGGAACACATATAACCCCTTGATCGCCCCCTGGTGTTAACCCCTTCTTGCCAGTGACATTTATACAGTAATCAGTGCATTTTTATAGCTCTGATTGCTGTATAAATGTCAATGGCCCCAAAAATGTGTCAAAAGTGTCCGATCTGTCCACCGCAATGTCGCAGTCCAGATAAAAATCGCAGATCGCCATCATTAGTAGTAAAAAAAAATAATAATAATAAAAATGCCATAAATCTATCCCCTATTTTGTAGACGCTATAACTTTTGCGCAAACCAATAAATATACGCTTATTGTGATTTTTTTTGCCATAAATATGTAGAAGAATATGTATCAGCCTAAACTGATGAATACATTTTTTTTTTATTATTTGGGATATTTATTATAGCAAAAAGTAAAAAATAATGTGTTTTTTTTCAAAATAGTCACTCTTCTTTTGTTTATAGCGCAAAAAATAAAAATCGCAGCGATGATCCAATACCACCAAAAGAAAGCTCTATTTGTGGGAAAAAAAGGACATCAATTTTGTTTAGGTACAACATCATACGTCAGCGCAATTGTCAGTTAAAGCGACGCAGTCCCGTATCGCAAAAAATGGCACGGTCAGGAAGGGGGTAAATCCTTCCGGGGCTGAAGTGGTTAAAGAACTTTCCATTCTTTCAATTCTCCCTTCTCATAACCACCAACGAACACCAGGACGTGGTGGGGCCGCACTTGATAAAATATAAAAGTTGGCAAAACCGTCCTTGTAAATCTACCTCGTGGATGGTAAAGGAATTAGCCGCCCATAAAACTCAGCGAGCCAGGGAGTTTCTTGGAACGAATCGGGCAAGCGACACCTAAAACATACGCCATTACTATCTATAAATTAGCGGCTAATAATAGAGCTTCATAATCACCGGCAGACAGTAAAGAAACACATTACGGCACCTTACACGTTGGCAAAACAAAAGCGCAAATTAGGAGTTTGGCTTTAAACTCACGAGTGATTTACAAACTGCGCAGACTGAAGACCTCAGAGCTAAATTTGGAAATTTATATAAAGAAAAAAAAAAAGCGAGAGAGTTATCTAAAAATAAACCGGGCTAGACCTGTGTATTCTTTCCTCCAGAATAAAGTGATCTACCATATTTTATGCATCTGGCCTCTGCTTACTGTTATAAATACAACTCTTATGGTTAAATCCCTAAGAGACCTGGGCTTGGCTGCACTTTGACGGCCGCATGGCACATGTGACAAGGGCAATGTCCACGTTATAGACCGGTTGTTTGCTGATGCTGGCCACAGATGTGGAATGATCGCCGTCTGATCTTCAGCTACATCAGACAGGAGTCTTTTGCTTATGACAGCAGAGCAGGGGCGGACTGACCATTCGGCCACTCGGGCACTTCCCGAGTGGCCAGCCTCAGCCTCAGGTTGCCAGCCTCAGTAAAACCAGGGACAGTATGTAAAAATCTGTGTTTTTTTTACATCTGTTTCTGAAATATCCCTTACTGACATCCTTTTGGTCTAAAAATCCAGAGATTATAGCTGCCCCACCTCTCCAGTACCTTCTCAGCCAATAGAATCATGTGTATACTGTATGTGTATACTGTGTGATTGTATACTGTGTGTGTGTATACTGTGTGGCCCTATAATCTCTGATTGTCTGGGGGCCCCATAATCTCCTATTGCCCGGGGGCCCCATGAGTTGTCAGGCCGCCCCTGCAGCAGAGGATAGATCAGTTTGTTAGCAGGGCCCTGATTCGTTGCCAGATCTCGCCAAGCTGTCCAGGGACTCCTTTCACTTTCTTCCGGCTCAGGGATGAGATCTGGTACACACATTTGTAATTGGGAGAGACTTCACCATCTTAAGTCGCTCACAGTATTCTGGCCTGAGGCCCAGCTCCAGAAATAGGGATATGTCCACATGTTTAGCCTTTTAACAAAATTGACTGCAGCAGAAGTGTAATGTAAAGTTCTTTACAACACTGATTTCACCTTCACTTTTCCACACCTGACATACATATTCTGCACAAGGCAAGTCAAATATAACTTCAGATGACCACCCAAATCTTCCGTTATCCTTGATGCAGGTTCACTGTATCCATTACCATTTTTAGGGCAGGGCAAAAGGGGCAGCTGCCCTGGGCCCCATCATTCTAGTGGGACCCAAAGCAGCTGCCTCATACTTGCCAACTATCCCAGTTTAAATTCCCTTATCCCTTGAAGTTTTAGTCTCGTGCTGTGTCCCGATATCTCAGTGTAAACTTCTGCTGCTACTGCCCAGCTTTATGTAAATACATTGATATGTAAATAAAGGTGGCATTCATATGTATATCATGCCCCCCTGAGGTCATATCCACCATCACTTCTGCTGAATGCTGCCCACTTGGGAGGTAAAGGGGCATGCTTGAAAGTCCCTCCTACAACTGTGGTCATTAAGCCTAACATCATGTTCTGCAAAAAGTAAGCAAATTGGAGTAGGGATCCTTCAAAATAACAAGGTACCCTAAATTTTGGTACATGTGAATACACAGGCAGGCAGTGAGGAGATGATGTGCTGTAACGTTTAGTAACCAATCAGTGAGCAGTACTGCTGTGCATTAACCTCTAGCAATCAATCAGTGAGCAGTATTGATGTACAGTAATCTTTAGCAACCAATCAAGAAGCAGAAGTCATGTCCTGTAACCTCTAGAAAATAACAGTGAGCCACAATGTGTGCTATAACCTCTAGCAGCCAGTCAGTGAGCGGTAATGATACACTGTAACCTCTGGCAACCAATCGTATTCGCTGCCTGATCTGATTCAGTAAACTGATTTTGAGTCAAGCTGCTATTTATTGTATGTCTCAGAGCACGTGGAGAGCGAAATTTGCATGGAAGAAGGGGCCCAAGAAAATGTTTGCCCAGGGTCCAATCAATATTAAAGACGGCCCTGACTGTAGCTATGGGTTTTCCAACTGAGCCTGTTACGGGCCTACCCCAAATGGTTCTCTCTTAAGGCTACAGGCTTACATATCAGTATACCAGGGGTAGCCCCTTCCCATCACCTTCTGCGTCAGGCTCGTCTAGCTCCAGAATATATAGGGCTAACTAACTCCACCTACCATATCCACCAAAATACATTATCTCGCTAAAAGACGTAGTAGCCCCTGCTTAGAAGTTGCTTTCATTTTTAAATATTTTAGCAACGTTATTTAGGTCCACATAGATTGTCACTTTTAGTGTCAGCACCAAACTTTTTGCCATTGAAATATTCAGGCAAAGATATGTCTGGGTGCCTGATATTTTATAAAATGTGCTAGTATTGCTGCGACAGCATTTGTGACAGGGTTAATGGACAATAGTCCATTCCATGAAGCTCACTAGATGAGGCTGCTCTTACAAAAAAAAGGGTGCCCCTAACTTGGGGACCCGGAGTGAAAGTCCAGAAAGTAAGGAATGCAATAAGCGCACCAGACCAATAACCAAAAAGTAAAAAATAAAATGAATTTGTTTGTATTGTGGTCAAGCAACTACAATGCAGGCTTATAGTACCGTATATACTCGAGTATAAGCCGAGGCACCTAATTTTACCACAAAAAAATGGGAAAACGTATTGACTAGAGTGTAAGCCTAGGGTGAGAAATGCGCAGCTACTGTAAGTGGAAAAGAGGGTCAACAATGCCCATTTGCAGCCTCACTGTGCCCATTTGCATGCCTCACTGTGCCCATTTGCAGCCATAGGTCCCCGGAAATTCAAACTCGGTAGTTAAGGGTTCCTTAATGCCACCCTAGCTGAAGCCAAAATTTGGGGTCTCTGGACCCAAAGGGTCCCGAAATGATATTGCTGCAGATGGACACAGTTGACCGAATTTGGGGCCCCGTATCTCGGGGTCACTTGGTGCTAGAAACCTAAACCCAGTGGAACTAGCACTACAACATGTCAAAATATGTTTTTTTCTAACACCAAGTGGCCCCGAGATATGGGGCCCCAAAGTCGGTTCAGAAAATGTCAAGCACTTTTTTGAAGCAGAGAATGAAATTTTCCGAACTGACTTTGGGGCCCCGTATCTCGGGGGCCACTTGATGCTAGGAACCCCATCTTTTGACATGTTGTAGTGCTTGTTCCACTGGGTTTGCACACCAATTGGGGTTCCTAGCACCAAGTGGCCCCGAGATACGGGGCCCCACAGTCTTTCCGGAAAATGTCATTCTCAAATGCAGAAAAGTGCTTGACTCAAGTATAAGCCGAGGGGGGCACTTTCAGCACAAAAAAATGTGCTGAAAAACTTGGCTTATACTCGAGTATATATACGGTACTCCCTCTTCTTTAGGGACAAAACAGATGAAAAAGAACATCAAATTCATATTCAGGGCTAGGATAAAAATAAATAGAACATAAAATTCATCTGGAATGTGATAACATTGATGTAAAGGAAATTAGAAAATTCTCTATGTTATTGCATTCTATTTTGTATGTATTGCACACTGCACTCACTGTGCACACGGGACCAAATGTTTTCATTACATGTTGGCATTCTTTTGAGTCCTGATTAGAATTAGCCTGCCATGTTACGCCCCGTGTTACCATAAAAGTACAATTGTAATATTATTAGCCTGCCTATGTTACGCCCCCTAAAAGTACAATTGTAATATTATTAGCCTGTGTATGTTACGCCCCGTGTTACCATGAAAGTACAATTGTAATATTATATGTGATACCTACATAATCATGTGTATAAAAACCTTCAATTGCATCAAATAAAACAGAACAATTATTTTGGAAAGATGCTGAGTGTATCTTTTTGTGTCTGTTCCCTGCTGCAGTAGTTATTATTGATTTGGAACCACAAATCAATATCAGCATAGGAGTTGCCTATTTATAAAATTTCCAGAACAATTGAGCATGCCTAAAAGATTCATATATGGTAAAATATCATCTCAAAAACAATTACATACTACAGTTCGAAACAAACAATTCACTAAAATGACTAAAATAATAAACATGTTATACTTACTTGCTCTGTACAGTGGTTTTGCACGGAGCAGCCCTGATCCTGCGCTTCTCGGGTCCCCCGCCAGTGCTCCGGACTCCTTCTCTTCATCCAGTGCCCCCATAGGAAGCTGTTTCCTATGGGGCATTTGTGCGGGCTCGCTCCTGAGCCCCGCTGCCCGCATTCATAGACACAGACAGCAAGACACGGGTCCCGCCCCCCCGCTCCCTTGTAACAGAGTATTATGCCACGTACACACAAAGGGACTTTGTCCACCGGACCTAGTCCAGCGGACAAACCGCCGGACTTTCCAGCTGGGCTTCGCCGGACTTGAAAGTGAACGGACTTGCCCACACACGATCACGCTAAAAGTCCGGCGGTTCACGCGATGACGTACAGCACGTACGACGGGACTAGAAAAATACTAGAAAAATACTTGCTACTGAGCATGCGTCCTTTTTGGTCCGCCGGACCATACTACAGACAGCCGTATTGTCCGCCGGACTGCCAAGTCCAGCGGATAATTTTAAAACAAAACTTAAAACCTAGTCCGCCGGACTTTTGGGAAAAAAGTCCTTAGAAGGCCCACACACGATCGGACTGTCCGGCAGACTCGAGTCCAGCGGACAATCCCGCGGGGAAAGTCCCTTCGTGTGTATGCGGCATTATTCACACCAGCAAGAGCCAATGGCCACTGCTATTGATCTGCCCTGTGAGGAGGGACAGAGAGCCGGAAAAAACGCTGCTCTCATGCACAGCTCTGCATCGCGATGGAGCTCAGGTAAGTATAAGGGGGGGGGGGTCTGGGGGGGATAACCGGTACAGAAAGTTGTTTACCTTAATGCATAAATGTAAGGCTTTACAACCACTTTAATTTCATACTTACATTGGTCCAGTTTGGACCAATGTAAGTATGCATATCTCAGACCTGTGGGGGAGCTGAGGAAACTGACAATCACTGTAGCAGTTGGCGCTACTAAAGTGATAGCTGCGATGTTCCTGAGCTGAAAGTCTGGAAGATCCCCAACTACTACAGTAATTGTCAGCTTCCACAGCACCCCCACAGGTAAAGGATATGCATACAGTACTTACATTGGTCCAAGCTAAACTCCAGATCATACCTGGAGTTCAGCTTTAAAACTTGTGGATTGTTCTAAGTTCTTCTTGCTACCACTGCTTCAATAAAGGCTGAAGGAAAGCTGATTAGCATCTATATTTTATGCTCTTATGCCGCGTACACACGGTTGGAATTTCCGATGGAAACAGTCCGATGGGAGCTTTTCATCGGATTTTCCGACCATGTGTACGCCCATCGGTCTTTTTCTGTCGGAATTTCCGACGGACTTTGGATTGAGAACCTGTTCTTAATTTTTCAGACGGAAAACCTTTCTATCGGATTTTCCGATCGTGTGTATGCAATTCCGACACGCAAAATTCCGACGCATGCTCGGAAACAATTTGACGCATGCTCAGAAGCATTAAACTTCCCTTTTATAGTGCAGTCGAACGTGTTGTATACGCGGTGTTATTGACCGTCGGAATTTGGTGTGACCGCGTGTAGGCAAGACAGTTTGAGCGAAATTCCGTCGGAATTCCGACGGGAAAACCATCAGAGCTTTTTCCAACGAGAATTCCGACCGTGTGTACGCGGCATAAGATGATTGCTTCAACTGAAGTTCACGTTGAGGATGAGGATCCGTTGGTCATGTTCTGTTGACCTAAAAGTCCTTACACCAAAAGGTTGGCCTCCCCTAGACAAAGAGAGTTCATACTCTGACATGAGGTCAATTCATATAATATTTTTTGGCCTATGTGTTGCTTCCTACATTGTTGCCTATATTTCTTTTGCTTTTCTCAATATGACCTCATACTACATTATTATTATTATTACACACAATTTTTATAGCACCAACAGTTTACGCATCGCTTTACAATGTATAGGGGGGACAAACACAATTACAGTACAGTTCAATACAAAAGGTACAGGAGGGCCCGGCTCGTAGAGCTTACATTCCAAAGGGAGGGGGTGGTGGTACAAAAGGTAATAGCTGCAGAGAATGATTTGATGGGGGTGGCATCAAATGAGTTTAAACAAGATCTACCATGATAAATTTTATTTTACAGTTCTGTCCTGTATGGGATAAAGTACACATTGTATTTTGTCCTATGTTTCTAAGAACTTACTAACCCTAGTACCGACCTGCCACCCTCCTGCCATGGCTGGTCGGATAAAAGCTAGGAATGTGATGGATGATTCATAGATGCTTGTCTCAGCTGTGAGCACTTTTTCGAGATAGTCAAGGGCAAGTGGTATGCAGAGGGATGGAGGAACATTTCTCTTGCTGTTGCTTGTCTCAGGAAATGATAACAGCTGAGACAAGTTGCAGCTATGAATCAGTTGTCTCCTTCCTAGCTGTTGTCAGAACAGCTGCAGCTGAAGAGGAAGGGGGCAGGTTGGATCTCACAACTAGGGTTAGAAAGCTCTTAGAAACTGACCTATAGGGGACAGACCTGTAAAATAAACAATATAATCAGACCTCAAATTTTCCACTCGCCTACTCGCATTTTGCGAGTGAAAAATGAGGGCTGGCGAGCGTGGGCTGCCTGGGAGCAGAGGGGGGAGCACCTCAGGCAGGCAGGGTTGAATGGGAGCTCTTCTCCCAGTGATCGTCCCTGGGGGAAGAGAGAGGAGAGAGTTGGCTGGATCATCAGAGTTCGTAACATCGCTGTAACAGCTTTAATTTCAATTGCCGTGTGTTCCCAGCACTCGCTGTCACATACAGCCCCACCTCCTGGCCCAGGAACTTTAATAGACAGAACACCCGTCCAATCCCGGGACGTGTGACGTATATCAAAGTCCTCGGGCCAGGAGATGGGGCTGTATGTGATGGCGAGCAGCGGGCACACACGGCTCTCTGATGAGCCATCCTCTTCCTCTCCTCTTCCCCTGCACAGGTAGGCTGCATTGTTGGGCACAGGTAGGCTGCATTGTTGGACACAGGTAGGCTGCATTGATGGGCACAGGTAGGCTGCATTGATGGACACAGGTAGGCTGCCGTGATGGACACAGGTGAAGCAGCATTGGTGGGGCAACTGGTGGCGAGTAACCCTTGAGGCCTGGCTAGTAGCTCAGGACTTGAAATTTTGAGCCCTGATATAATGATAGACCTTCTTTAACCGCTTCAGCACTGGGCCATTTTACACCCTTCCTTACCAGAGCACTTTTTGCGATTCGGCACTGCGTCGCTTTAACTAACAATTGCGCGGTCGTGCGACGTTACACCCAAACAAAATTGATGTCCTTTTTTTTCCCACAAATAGAGCTTTCTTTTGGTGGTATTTGATCACCTCTGCGGTTTTTATTTTTTGCGCTATAAACAAAAAGACTAGCAGCTGTAATTGCAGTGAAAGGAGGTTCTACAAAGTATTGACTCAGGGGGGCGCCATACAAATGTACACCACACTTTTCACATATTTATTTGTAAAAAATGTCGAAAACCATTTATCATTTTTCTTCCACTTCACAATTATGTGACACTTTGTGTTGGTCTATCACATAAAATCCCAATAAAATACATTTACGTTTTTGGTTGTAACATGACAAAATGTGGAAAATTTCAAGGAGTATGAATACTTTTTCAAGTATAGTTATAGTATATATATAGTTAGCATTATCCAAATCACAGAGAATTGCTGATTAGAGGAAGAAACTCAAAAAACAAACAAGCGTGCCGTAATAAATTGTAGAACAGCTTAAAATGAAGCCCAGCGTGTATTTAATACTAATGCGGCGTACACACGGTCGGAATTTCCTATGGAAACAGTCTGATGGGAGCTTTTCATTGGATTTTCCGACCGTGTGTATGCCCATCGGTCTTTTTCTGTCGGAATTTCCGACGGAATTTGGATTGAGAATCTGTTCTTAATTTTTCCGATGGAAAGCCTTTCTATCGGATTTTCCGATCGTGTGTATGCCATTCTGACACGCAAAATATGAATATTTTATTGAAACATCCTTTATATTGAGCTACACACAATGCATGAATACAGAAAACTGTATGTTACATAGTTACATAGTAGGTGAGGTCGAAAAAAGACATCACGTCCATCAAGCCCAACCTGTGTGTGTGATTATATGTCAGTATTACATTGTATATCTCTGTATGTTGTGGTCATTCAGGTGCTTATCTAATAGTTTTTTGAAACTATCGATGCCCCCCGCTGAGACCACCGCCTGTGGAAGGGAATTCCACATCCTTGCCACTCTTACAGTAAAGAACCCTCTATGTAGTTTAAGGTTAAACCTCTTTTCTTCTAATTTTAATGAGTGGCCACAAATCTTGTTAAACTCCCTTCCACGAAAAAGTTTGATCCCTATTGTGGGGTCACCAGTACGGTATTTATAAATTGAAATCATATCCCCTCTCAAGCGTCTCTCCTCCAGAGAGAATAAGTTCAGTGCTCACAACCTTTCCTCATAACTAATATCCTCCAGACTTTATTAGCTTTGTTGCCCTTCTTTGTACTCGCTCCATTTCCAGTACATCCTTCCTGAGGACTGGTGCCCAGAACTGGACAGCATACTCCAGGTGCGGCCGGACCACACACACAGATCCCGGTTCTCGCTCTGTCACGAGCGATTGCGGGAGCCCGGCGGTCATCGCGACCGCCGGGCACTCGTATCAGCTCCGGGCACATGCCACCGGCGTGCCTGCGCCCCTATTGGCCAAAAGGCGAAGCGACGTAGGGTAACGTCGTTTCGCCCAGCCGCGCCATTCTGCCACAGCGGCTGATCGGCAAGCAGTTAATTAACCACTTCAATACAGGGTACTTTCACCCCCTTCATGCCCAGGCCAATTTTCAGCTTTCAGTGCTGTCGCATTTTGAGTGACAATTGCACGGTCATGCTACCCTGTACCCAAACTAAATAGAGATTTATTTTGGTGGTATTTGATCACCACTGGGGGTTTTATTTTTTGCGCTACAAAAAAAAAAGACCAATTTTTTTTTTTTTACTGTTACAAAAATTTGTAAATAAGTAAGTTTTCTCCTTCACTGATGAGGCTGCACTGACGGGCACTGATGAGGTGGCACTGATGATGAGGCACTTATATGCAGCACTGATAGGCACTGATAAGCAGCAGTGATGGGTACTGATAGGTGGCACTGATATGCAGCACTGATGGGCACTGATAGGTAGCACTGATGGGCACTCATAGGTGGCACTGATAGGTGGCACTGGTGGGAACTTATAGGCAGCATTGATGGGCAGTGATGGGTGGCACTGATAGATGACATGATAGGCAGCACTGATAAGGAGGCACTGGCAGGCATCACTGATGGGCACAGAGTCCCATCCCTAATGGGAACTGACTGACATCCCTGGTGGGCTCTAGTGGGCATACCTGGTGGTCTGCTGTTGGCATCCCTGGTAGTCTCCAGTGGGCATCCCTGATGGTTTCCAGTGGGCATCCTTGATGGGTCTGCACTGCTAATCAATGAATCAATTATCAGTGCAGACCCCCACCCCCTGTCAAGAGAGCAGTCGATTGTCTCTCCTCTACTAGCGGCTGTCAGCGAGAATTGAGGGAAAGCCAATAAAGAGCACTTCCTAGTTACCAAGTGATCAGCTGTGATTGGACACAGCTGATCACATGGTAAAGAGCCTATGTCATAGACTCTTTACCTAGATCGGAGATGCAGGTTGTCAGACTGACACACCAAACCACCGGGCGCGCGCTAGCGGCTTATCCTGCTGGACGTCATATGACGTCCAGTCAGGATAATACAACCACTTTCCAGCCGTCATTTTGCTATATGGCGGGCATGAAGTGGTTAATAATTAAAATATATACAGTGGGGGTAAAAATTTGCCCACTTACAAAGAAATGAAGGGTCTATAATTGTTATCATACGTGTATTTTAAATGATAGAGACAGAATATCAACCAAAAATACAGAAAAAAACACAATACAAGGGTCATAAATTGAGTTGCAGTTCAGTGAGTAAAATAAGTATTTGATCCGCTACCAACCAACAATAATTCTGGCTTCAACAGACTGGCTACAGTATGTCCTCATGTGGTACACAGATTAGTCCTATCAATGTAAGAAGTTGCTCTTAAGGACAACTCATTATGTGTATACAGGGCCGGACTGGCCTACCGGGATACCGGGATATTTCCCGGTAGGCTGCCTGCCCTGGGGCCGCTTTGCGGCTGCAGTGCTCCCCTCTCTCCTGCTCCTGTGATCACGAAGCTGGCCGGGTCGGTGTTCTGCGGCCGCGCCGTAACACGGTCCCGCCCCCCTAGACCGGCTCGTGTGATAGTAGATAGAATCAGTGTTCCACCTATCACACGAGCCGGTCTAGGGGGGCGGGACCGTGTTACAGCGCGGTGCGCGGCCGCAGAACACAGACCCGGACAGCTCCGTGATCACAGGAGGAGGAGAGATGCCTGTGAGTACTCAGTACAGCCCTAACTGTGTGCTTGGATAGGGGGATCAGCAGGGGGGGGGGGCATATAGAGGAGATTAGCTTTCTATATTCCTCCATGCAGCCGCTGAATGCTTGGAGGAGGGAGAGGAGGAGAATCAAGCATTCAGCGGCTGCATGGAGGAATATAGAAAGCTCATTTCCTCTATATGCCGCCCCCTGCTGATCCCCCTATCCAAATAATTTTACTCCCCCCCCCCAGTGCTCTCCTCCCCCACCAGACTCTCCAGCCCCCCTCCAGTTCTCCTTGTGCTCCCCCCAGTGCTCTCCTCCCCCACCAGACTCTCCAGCCCCCCTCCAGTTCTCCTTGTGCTCCCCCACCAGACTCTCCAGCCCCCCTCCAGTTCTCCTTGTGCTCCCCCACCAGACTCTCCAGCCCCCCTCCAGTTCTCCTTGTGCTCCCCCACCAGACTCTCCAGCCCCCCTCCAGTTCTCCTTGTGCTCCCCCCAGTGCTCTCCTCCCCCACCAGACTCTCCAGCCCCCCTCCAGTTCTTGTGCTCTCCTCCCCCACCACACTCTCCAGCCCCCCCCCCCCAGTTCTTTCTGCCCCCCCTGCTCTCCCCATCCTTCTCTAGACCCCACCCCAGTGCTCTCCGCCGCCCCCCCCCCCCCCCGTGCTCCCCACCCCCCACAGTGCTGTCCAGCTCCCCACCCCCACAGTGCTCTCCAGCCCCCCCCCCCCCCCCCCCGTGCTCCCCACCCCTGTTCTTTCTGCCCCCGGTGCTCTCCAGCTCTCCCCATCAGTCTCCAGCCCCCATCCTAGTGCTCTCCACCCCCCGCAGTGCTCTTCAGCCCCCACAGTGCTCTTCAGCCCCCCGTGCTCCCCACCCCTGTTCTTTCTGCCCCTGGTGCTGTCCAGCCCCCCACAGTGCTGTCCAGCCCCCCCCCCCCCGTGCTCCCCACCCGTTCTTTCTGCCCCCGGTGCTCTCCAGCTCTCCCCATCAGTCTCCAGCTCCCACCCCAGTGCTCTCCACCCCCCACAGTGTTCTTCACCCCTCCCATGCTCCCCACCCCTGTTCTTTCTGCCCCGGTGCTCTCCAGCTCTCCCCATCAGTCTCCAGCCCCCACCCCAGTGCTCTCCACCCCCCACCGTGTATATATATATATATATATATATATATATATATATATATAAAAGCACTATGTGATGTCATATCTGTCTTGTCTGTATATAATACACTCAAATGTGCTTTAAAATGTATGGTTTTCCCTTTCATGAACCAGAAAATAATGACGTTATGCCGTTGCGCTGGTATAATAATGCTGTGGGGCTGGTATGAAATTTTTTTCCAGGGCTGAATTTTATTCCCAGTCCGGCCCTGTGTGTATAAAAGAAACCTGTCCACAGAATCTCTTTCTTTCATTCAAACCTCACCATCATGTTTAAGACCAAAGAGCTGTCAAAGGACGTCAGGGACAAGATTGTAGACCTGCACAAGACTGGAATGGGCTACAAGACCATCAGCTAGAAGCTTGGTGAGAAGGAGAAAACTGTTGGAGCGACTATTATACTATTGTATACTACAAATGGAAGAAATACAAAATAACCATCAATCGCCCTTGGTCTGGAGCTCCATGCAAGATTTCACCCCATGGGGTTATAGATGGTCATGAGAAAAGTGAGGGATCTGCCCAGAACTACACAGGAGGAGCTTGTGAATGATCTCAAGGCAGTTGGGACCACAGTCACTAAACAAACCACTGGTAACACAATACACCGCTATGTATTGAAATTCTGTAGGGCCTGCAAGGTCCCCCTCCTCAAGAAGACACATGTACAGGTCCATCTGAAGTTTGCCAATGAACATCTAAATGATTCATAAGAAGGATTGGGAGAAAGTGCTGTGGTCAGATGAGACCAGAATTAAGCTCTTTGGCATTAACTCGCCTCGCCATGTTTGGAGGAAGAAAAATGCTGACTATAACTCTAAGAACACTGTGACGGACCTCGTACCCAAGATGTCCGCCGTAAATGCTTCCTCCGTCCGGTACCATACAATCCAAGACCCCTTAGCTCACCCAGTCACCAGACAACAACAGTGTAGGCTACATCAGGAATTAATCTTTATTTGACATGTCACACTTATATACAGTTGACAGATGACTCAAGCCTAACCTAATTAGCATGAGCTAATTATCTTAATCAACACTGGGCTCCATCATTCAATTGCAGGGTTAATTAGCACATACAACAATAGGTGAAATACTCTTACAAGCCAGACAATATTCATTAACACAACAGACAGGTGGCTGGAGTTCATGAGTCATGACATTAGCGTCTCTTGCTAATATGCCAAATACACATACAGATTCTATGTGTATTGGGGGGCCAGCATGGACCTGAATCCAAGTACCACCAGCTCAGGGGTCCCAGGCTTGCAGCTCAAAGAGCACTGTTCCCCCAAATGCCAGGGCCCATAATCGCAAGGTAATAGGCTCGCGTTCAGTCCCCTCCAACAGCCTGTGTCCCAGCCAGGTCTGTCACAAACACCATCCCTACAGTCAAGCACGGAGGTGGAAACATTATGGTCAAATTAGGGCCAAATATTGTAAAATCTTGGATGAGAACATTTTTCCCTCAGCCAGAACATGGAAGACGGGTCGTGGATGGGTCCTCCAGCATGATAATGACCCAAAACATACCACCAAGGCAACATAGGAGTGGCTCAAGAAGAAGCACATTAAAGTGGTGTTTCCACCAAAAAAATAAAAATATCTTAAAAAAAAAAAAAATTGGAAAAAAATTACATTTTTACTCTCCTCTAAATGCCTGTTGCTAGGGGGTCCCTCGTAGTCTGTCTCCTTCAGTGCCCGGGCTGGTGACATCACTTCCCCTCGGCCCAGTCAGTGATCTGGGACACGTGACAGGTCCCAGACGACTGCGCGGCATATCACGACGCGCCGCGCGCGTATGCGCAGCGGATGCCCGGCTGTGAAACAACAGTCGGGTGCCCACAGTAAGAATGCCGGTACCGCGGAGCGGAGAATGAGCGGGGCTTCGATCCCCCCGCATCGCTGGACCCTGGGACAGGTAAGTGTCCGATTATTAAAAGTCATCAGCTGCAGTATTTGTAGCTACTGACTTTTAAATTTTTATTTTTAAGGGGCACCCCACTTTAAGGTCATGGAGTGGCCCAGCCAGTCTCCAGACCTTAATAATAGAATATTTATAGAAGGAGCTGAAACTTCGAGTTGCCAAGCCACAGCCAAGAAACCCTAAGGATTTAGAGAAGATCTGTAAAGAAGAGTGGACCAAAATCCCTCCTGAGATGTGTGCAAACCTGACCACCAACTACAAGAAACGTCTGACCTCTGTGCTTTCCAACAAGGGTTTCTCAACCAAGTACCACATTATGTTTTGTTTGGGGATCGAAAACGTATTTTACTCACTGAACTGCAACTCAATTTATAACATTTGTATCATGTTTTTTTCTGGATTTTTGGTTGATATTCTCTCTATCATTTAACCACTTCAGCCCCGGACCAATTTGCAGCCAAAAGACCAGGCCCCTTTTTGCGATTCGGCACTGCGTCGCTTTAACTGACAATTGCGCGGTCGTGCGACGTGGCTCCCAAACAAAATTGGCGTCCTTTTTTTCCCACAAATAGAGCTTTCTTTTGGTGGTATTTGATCGCCCCTGCGGTTTTTATTTTTTGCGCTATAAACAAAAATAGAGCGACAATTTTGAAAAAAATGCAATATTTTTTACTTTTTGCTATAATAAATATCCCCAAAAAATATATAAAAAAAAATTTTTTTTTTTCCTCAGTTTAGGCCGATACGTATTCTTCTACATATTTTTGGTAAAAAAAATCACAATTAGCGATTATTGATTTGTTTGCGCAAAAGTTATAGCGTTTACAAAATAGGGGGTAGTTTTATAGCATTTTTATTAATATTTTTTTTTTTTACTAGTAATGGCGGCGATCAGCGATTTTTATTGTGACTGCGACATTATGGCGGACACATCGGACATTTTTGACACATTTTTGGGACCATTGTCATTTATACAGAAATCAGTGCTATTTAAATGCATTGATTCCTATGTAAATGACAGTGGCAGGGGAGGAGTTAGTGTGACGTTTTGTGTTTTTTTTTTACAGTAGGGGGGTGTGGCTGTATGTCTGACGTCATTGATCGGCTTTCCCGATGACAGGGAACAGCCGATCAATGACAGGCAGTGTAGGAAGTGCGGGGAGAGGTTTGTTTACACAGACCTCTCCCCATTCTTCAGCTCTGTGACCCGATCGCGGGACACCAGCGGCGATCGGGTCCGCTGGTCCCGCGGCCGTGATCACAGAGCTCCCGACCGGCTAGGCAATTAAAGGGGGCGTATATATACGTGCCTTTGCCTAGCCGTGCCATTCTGTAGACGGATATCTACATGAGGCGATCGGGAAGCGGTTAAGATACACCTATGATAAAAATTATAGACCCTTCATTTCTTTGTAAGTGGGCAAACTTACAAAATCTGCAGGGGATCAAGTAATTATTTTTCCCCACTGTCTAATAATAATATTTAAAATATGTACAATATATCAAATGACATTAGAAGTGCCTGATAGTTTTGTGGGAGATTTGGAGGGGGTGCTTAGCTCTATGCAAAAAAACACAATCTTTAGAAGAGAGACCGGATTTGCATGGGACTTTCGAACCCAGTGAGAGCTAACAGGGGGCATTGTATGAGGTTTATATTACTGGCTGGGTCTGCCTTAAAAAGAAAAAAAAAAAACAGGTTTATATATTTTTATTTTACTAGTTATTTTAGTTGCAAGCTCCTACACATTAGGGTGTGATATGAAATGTCACCATTAGAGGTCACTGTGTGACAGTTTATATTGCACATAGTGTAATCCAGAGTTTTTCCAATGTACTGAACTGCAACATAAAATCCAGTACTGTATGTACCAAAAGGAGGAGGTGAGCTTATGTCAAGAATAACTTATCTATATTTTTAAAATTTAATTCAGGGATATTCTGCTGACCAAGTCCACTTTTACAACTTTTTCCCTTAACCACTTTAAGACCAGCCTCGTTTTGGATTTTAGGTGTTTACATGTTTAAAAAAAACTTTACATGTTTAGAAAAAAACTTAGAACCCCCAAACATTATATATTGTTTTTTTTCTAACACCCTAGAGAATAAAATGGCGGTCGTTGCATTACTTTTTTTCACACCGTATTTGCGCAGCGGTCTTACAAGCGCACTTTTTTGAATAAAAAAATAAGACAACAGTAAAGTTAGTCCAATTTTTTTATATATTGTGAAAGATAATGTTACGCCGAGTAAATTGATACCCAACCAACATGTCACGCTTCAAAATTGCGCCCGCTCGTGGAATGGCATCAAACTTTTACCCTCAAAAATCTCCATAGACGACGTTTAAAAAATTCTATAGATTGCATGTTTTGCGTAACAGAGGAGGGCTACGGCTATAATTATTGCTCTCGCTCTACTGATCGCGGCGATACATCACATGTGTGGTTTGTCCACTGTTTTCATATGCGGGCGCTACTCACGTATGCGTTCGCTTCTGCGCGCGAGCTCGTCGGGACGGGGCGCTTTAGAAATTTTTTTTATTTTTTTTCTTATTTTTTTTTCTTGATTTTATTTATTTTTACATGTTTTTTTTTTAAAAAAAAAATGGTCTCACTTTTATTCCTATTACAAGGAATGTAAACATCCCTTGTAATAGAAAAAAGCATGACAGGTCCTCTTAAATATGAGATCTGGGGTAAAAAAAAGTCCTCAGATCTTATATTTGGACTTAAATGCAAAAAAAAAAAAAAAAATGTAATTTAAAAAAATGACATTTGGAAAATGTTCCTTTAAGAGGTATGCTATGGTATAGAGACTGGTGGCGGCCATCTTAGCCTCACTCATCTCTATACCCAGCCACGGACAGGTCCTGATCGCTTCCGCCGACGGCTCCGGTAAGCGGCGGAAGGCGCGGGAGATGGGCGAGAGGGGGGTTCACCTCTCCCGCCGCCGATAACGGTGATCTTGCGGCGAATTTGCCGCGATGACCACCATTATCGGAATGCCGACCGGCGCCTGAAGAGATGGATATCTCGGTTGTGGCAGCAGCTGCTGCCGTTACTGAGATATCCCTCTTCAAAGTCAGGACGTATATAATCGTGCGCCGGTCGGAAAATGGTTAATAAATAAAATCATCATTTAATAACTGCATTCTATAGTTACTCAGGTTATCTGTGCGTAATATTAAAAATAGTTTGACCTGAATCATTTACGTGTAACAAATATGTAAAAAAAAAAAAAAAATTCAGGAAGGGGGAAAAGCACTGTAATTACCTACTTTGTATAATGGCTCCTGCTGCTGTCTCTGAGCCAGTGAGAATGGGTAGAGCTGCTGCTCTTGTGCACAGTGCTGGATTGAGATTGGGCTCAGGTGAGTATAGGGGGGGGGGGGGGGCTGGAGGGAAGTTACATGCAGAAGATCTTTTGCCTTAATGCATAGAATGCATTAAAGGGGTTGTAAAGGTTCGTGTTTTTTCACCTTAATGCGTCCTATGCCTGGCAGTGACCGGCCCCTCAGCCCCACCCGTTTTACTTACCTGAGCCCTGGAACTTGACCCGGCGGCGACATGCTGTCTCTCTGCCCGGGGGTTCTCGGCTCTTGATTGGATAGATTGATAGCAGCGCAGCCATTGGCTCTCACCGCTGTCAATCAAATCCAAAGATGCAGGCGCCAGGGGGCGGGGCCGAGTCATACATTCGGGCGGCTATGGGCGCCGAATGCTGGACTTGGGAGCGCCCCGCAAGGTAACCGCCTCGGGAGACGCTTCTCCTAGGGGGTTATCTGATGTGGGGAGGAGCCGAGAGAGCCACCGAGGGACCCCAGAAGAGCAGGATCGGGGGCCACTCTGTGCAAAACGAGCTGCACAGTGGAGGTAAGTATGAAATGTGTGTTATTTAACCACTTCAATACCGCCTTATAGTCATATGACGCCCACAAGGTGGATCTCCCATCCTGGGTGGGAGTCATATGACGTCCTCGCATTCCCGGCCGCCTGTGGGGCGCGTGCGCATCCACGGCATCGATCGGGACCCGGTGCAAGTGCCCGGCGGCCGCGATGTCCGCCGGGCACCCGCGATTGCCTGTTAAAACAACGGGACCGTGCGGGACCGTGGAGCTGTGTGTGTAAACACACTGCTCCACGTCCTGTCAGTGGCGAGGAGACCGATCATGTGTTCCCAGTACGGAGGATCACTGATCGGTCTCCTCCCCTTGTGAGTCCCCTCCCCCCACAGTTAGAATCACTTCTATAGGGAACACATTAACCCCTGCAGCGCCCCCTAGTGTTAACCCCTTCCCTGCCAGTCACATTTACACAGTAATCAATGCAATTTTATAGCAACGATCGCTGTGTAAATGTGAATGGTTCCAAAAATGTGTTAAAAGTGTCCGAAGTGTCCGCCGCAATGTCGCAGTCACGAAAAAAAAAAATCGCAGATCGTCGCCATTACTAGTAAAAAAAAAAAAAAAAAAAATTCAATAAATCTATCCCCTATTTTGTAGACGCTATAACTTTTGCGCAAACCGATCAATATACACTTATTGCGATTTTTTTACCAAAAATATGTAGAAGAATACGTATCAGCCTAAACTGAGGAAAAAAATAGTTTTTTTTTTTAAAAAAATAAGATATTTATTATAGCAAAAAGTAAAAAATATTGTGTTTTTTTTCAAAATTGTCCCTCTTCTTTTGTTTATAGCGCAAAAATAAAAACCGCAGAGGTGATCAAATACCACCAAAAGAAAGCTCTATTTGTGGGAAAAAAAAGGACGTCAATTTTGTTTGGGTGTAACGTCGCACGACCGCGCAATTGTTAGTTAAAGCGACGCAGTGCCGAATCGCAAAAAGTGCTCTGGTAAGGAAGGGTGAAAAATGGCCCGGTGCTGAAGCTGTTAAAAAAAAAAAAAAAGTGAAACCCTTACAATCACTTTAAGCATAGTTCCCAACTGTCCCTGATTTCAAGGCACTGTCCCTGATTTGGAGCAATGTCCCTCTGTCCCTCATTCCTCCTCATTTGTCCCTCATTTTGATCTGATCTATATAGTTGTATATAAAATGCACTTTTTATCTATCAAAAAGTGTTTTCCAGCGCTAAACCTTTCATCTGATTTCTAAATTGCTGCATTTGTAAATTCCAAAAGCCAATATAAAGGAATAGTAGTGGTAAAAAAAGCACTTGTGGGTTTAGCCAATCTTGTTTTTTTGTACAATTCTCCTTTACGGGGGGCGTGGCAAGGGGTGTGTCCTATGCCTGCATACTTTTGCTGATAGGTGTCCCTCATTCCCATCTCAAAAAGTTGGGAGGTGTGCTTTAAGGTTAAAAAAAAAAAAACCTGCTTTTAGAAACACTTTAACTACTTCCCACCCGGACACTGTATATATACGTCCGGGTGGGAGCCGTCTACTTCTGATAGGACTTTCCTGAACGTCCTTCAGAAGTAGGGGGATCGCGCGCGCACGTGCCCGCGCAGCGGCGCGGTCCGGATGAGCTCGTGTCACCCAGACACGGCGCATCTCGGATCGGTGGGAGGGCTCTGTGATTGGCCCTCCTGATCACATGACGACCGTGTCCAATCACAGCCGTCATGTGATGTAAGCAAACAGCCGTTGCTAGGCAATCGGCTCTCCTCTCCTCACACGGAAGTCGTCGCTGAGGAGAGGAGAGCCGGCTGGTGATCAGTGAGTATTAGCTGTTTTTTTACAGCTTTTTACTCACTGATCACCAGTGTAGTGTAAACACACATGTCCCCAAAACACACATGTCCCCAAATAAAAAAACACATGTCCCCAAATAAAAACACATGTCCCCAAATAATAAAAACACATGTCCCGCACATATGTCCCAGTAAAATCACATGTCCCAATGATTATTTGCACACATATGTCCGTGATCACCTGCACACATCTGTACATGATCATTTGCGTACATATGTCCGTGATCACGCAAACCAATTATTATACACTTAACGGAATTTATTTTACTAAAAACATGTATCAGAATACATTTTGGCTTAAATTTATGACAAAATTTGATTTTATTGGATTTCTTTTAAAAAAGAAAGGAGAAAATATTGTTTTTTTTCAAAATTTCCGCAATTTTTTCGCTTATATCGCAAAAAATAAAAAACGGAGTCGTGAATAAATACCACCAAACTAAAGCTCTATTTGTGCAAACAAAATGATAAAAATTTAATTTGGATACAGCATTGCATGACCGCGCAATTGTCATTGAAAGTGCGAGAGCGCTGAAAGCTGAAAATTGGTCTGGGAAGGAAGGGGGCGAAAGTGCCCAGTATTGTAGTGGTTAAATGAAATCTGAAAGCTGACTTGTGTTTGTCTCCTGCAAACAGTTAAACTTTACCAAAAAAATAAAAAATTCCTATGCAGATAATGGATGTCTGTAGAAAACAAACTGTGCAACACTGACCAAAGTTAAATAATGTTCTTTCTCTATCTGTAGGTCATTTACATATCTCCCAAAGCCTGGCTGAAAAACTGCCGGAGATGATCTGTCTGTCCTTGTTGATAGGATGTTGTTAACCACTCCCAGCCAATTCAAACCCCCTCACATGCGCTTGCTCTCCCTTGTCACAGTAGCTCCGAGCTCAGCAATGCTGCCGTTGAGGACATAGTGGATCTCATATATGTAGGGGTTTGAGTATAAAAAATGTCAGTTAGTTGTCCGATCTGTCCGCCGCAATGTCGCAGTCCCGCTAAAAAAAAAAATTGCTGATCACCGCCATTACTAGTAAAAAAAAAAAAAAAATGTATAATAAAAATGCTATAAATCTATCCCCTATTTTGTAGACGCTATAATATTTTGTGCAAACCAATCAATATACATTTATTGCGATTTTTTCTTTGCCAAAAATATGTAGAAGAATACATATTGACCTAAACTGATGAAGAAATTCAAAAAGTTAAAAAAATATATTTTTTTAATTGTTTTTTTTATAGCGCAAAAAATAAAAAAAACGCAGAGGTGATCAAATACCACAAAAAGAAAGCTCTATCTGTGGGGAAAAAAGGACATCATTTTTATTTGGGTACAGCGTTGCAGGATCGCGCAATTGTCAGTTAAAGCGACGCAATGCCGTATCGCAAAAAATGGCCTGGTCATTAAGGGGGTAAATCTTCCGGTCCGGTGGTTAAAAAAAAAGGTTGGGAAAGGCTGAGCTACACAGTAACAATACTGCTAAATGGTAAGAGATAATAAAAGGCAACACTGCCATCTTGTGGTAGGATTGGTTATTGTAGTTTTGTTGTGAAAGCCAAAAAAAGTCTACAATATATTGTAATAGCAATTATAGTAATAATAATGTCATAACAAATCTTATGAAAAAAAAAGAAAACAATGTGCTGGATCAATTTATACTAGGTAAATGGTTTCAGATTTTACAATGGAAGGGTCCATTTATTAAATTGGGAACAATACAGAAACCCTGTTGATGTAAGCATTTGTTTGGCTTTTGACCTCACTCATTGAATCAGAGTTTAAAAACAAGCTAGGTCTAAGCAGAAACTCTCCTTGAATGTGCTAAAATCAGAATTTTAGCACAATGATATAAATCAGGGGTCTCCAAAACTTCTCAATACGAGGGCCACATAGTCAATTTTACAAATATTTACATTCCGAAAAAAATATTTTTTTATAAATAAATGAGTCCCCCTTTACATCAATCAGCATCCCCCTGACATCAGGATCCCCATCAGAGTCCCCTTTACATCAGAGACCCTATCAGAGTCCTCCTAATATCAGGGTCCCCTTTACATCAAAGGTCCCCCTTATATCATGGTCCCCATCAGAGTCCCCATTACATCAGGGCCCCCCCCCCCCACTTATATAAGGGGCTTCATCAGAGTACCCCCTTATATCAGGGTCCCTATTATGTCACAGTCCCCCCTTATATCAGGATCCTCATCAGAGTCTCCCTTACATCAGATGGAAGCAGAGACTATACGCAACCTCTGCTGACCTGAATTCTCAATTGGTGCAAACTAACCTATGCCCTAGCCATGGGCTGCATAAAGGCCCACAGACCATAGTTTGGAGACCCCTGATATAAATGTTCAAAATGGTATCATATGAAGAAAATTGTGTGAGAATAGCCATCTTGACAACAGAAGCCAAGCCTTTGTGTTTTTCTGGGTCAGAGTTGAGTGACTCAGGGAGGCTGGATGACTCAGCAGCAGCATCTCTGGTGACTCCCCCTGCTTGCTGGAAAGTTGGAGAAGATTCCAGAAGCAGCTGGGAGAGGTCTAGGAGGAGCTGTTTATGGTATTCTGAGGGCACTGACCAATCCCCAGCAGATGGGTTGGCAGGGGGCAGGCCCCTCAAATACTCAGGGTCAGCCCAGCATGGGCAGTGTAGAGTTTCGGTGGAAGCTGGAGATGGAGTGTTAGGCTGTCGGAGGACTTTGAGAGTAGCACCCTAGTCTGAGGGGGTGAACTCTGGCCTGGGCTCGGGTGTGGAAGCAGGGCTCGAGTCCTGCGGGAACACGTGGGAACGGCGTCCCTGCACTTTTTTCACAGCAGGAACGCCGTTCCCTTTGCAGGACTAGAGCCGCCCGAGCCGATCCTTCACTAACGGCGATGCCCAGCATCGCCGCATAGTGAAGGACATAGTAAAGGCCGCCCGCTGATATAATGATTTTTTTTCACTGAGGAAGTCGGCAGCCGCATCTGCCGATGCCCAGTCTGTAGATCCGGCCGCTTCTGCCCACAGACACTGAAGTGTCTGAGAAGTGCCGGAGTGAACTCCAGCCTTGTGTGCTGTGCTGCGCCGGAGTCTGGGAGGGGGGACGTGTCTGACAAGAGGAAATGATCCCGCCCACTGCCCCACCATGCAGTGTGACATGCCGCCCAGACTCTGGAGAGGGGCTGCCAGGAGCCGAAGACACTATTTTAAGGGGAGAGTGTGGAGGAGTGTATGGGGGTGAACGGCTGTGCGGTCTCCTCATGCTGTGTGGCAGCCCGCTCTGCTGGGACTTGTAGTGCCCTCTGTTGGGGGCTGAGCTATGGCAGCCTCCTATGTTGGGACTTGTAGTGCACTAGACTGGGGGGGGGGGACTGAGGAATCCTCAGTCCCCCACAGAGGGCACGGGGAGGGAGAGATGGGGGAGGATTTGTGTTGGGAGGGAGAGATGGGGGAGGATTTCTGTTGGGAGGGAGAGATGGGGGAGGATTTCTGTTGGGAGGGAGAGATGGGGGAGGATTTGTGTTGGGAGGGAGAGATGGGGGAGGATTTGTGTTGGGAGGGAGAGATGGGGGAGAATTTGTGTTGGGAGGGAGAGATGGGGGGGATTTGTGTTGGGAGGGAGAGATGGGGGAGGATTTGTGTTGGGAGGGAGAGATGGGGGAGGATTTCTGTTGGGAGGGAGAGAGGGTAGGATTTGTGTTGGGAGGGAGAGATGGGGTAGGATTTCTGTTGGGAGGGAGAGATGGGGGAGGATTTGTGTTGGGAGGGAGAGATGGGGTAGGATTTCTGTTGGGAGGGAGAGATGGGGGAGGATTTGTGTTGGGAGGGAGAGATGGGGGAGGATTTGTGTTGGGAGGGAGAGATGGGGGAGGATTTCTGTTGGGAGGGAGAGAGGGTAGGATTTGTGTTGGGAGGGAGAGATGGGGTAGGATTTCTGTTGGGAGGGAGAGATGGGGGAGGATTTGTGTTGGGAGGGAGAGATGGGGGAGGATTTGTGTTGGGAGGGAGAGATGGGGTAGGATTTCTGTTGGGAGGGAGAGAGGGGGTAGGATTTGTGTTGGGAGGGAGAGATGGGGGAGGATTTGTGTTGGGAGGGAGAGATGGGGGAGGATTTCTGTTGGGAGGGAGAGATGGGGGAGGATTTGTGCTGGGAGGGAGAGATGGGGGAGGATTTGTGCTGGGAGGGAGAGATGGGGGAGGATTTGTGTTGGGAGGGAGAGATGGGGGAGGATTTCTGTTGGGAGGGAGAGATGGGGGAGGATTTCTGTTGGGAGGGAGAGATGGGGGAGGATTTGTGTTGGGAGGGAGAGATGGGGGAGGATTTGTGTTGGGAGGGAGAGATGGGGGAGAATTTGTGTTGGGAGGGAGAGATGGGGGAGGATTTGTGTTGGGAGGGAGAGATGGGGGAGGATTTGTGTTGGGAGGGAGAGATGGGGGAGGATTTCTGTTGGGAGGGAGAGATGGTAGGATTTGTGTTGGGAGGGAGAGATGGGGTAGGATTTCTGTTGGGAGGGAGAGATGGGGGAGGATTTGTGTTGGGAGGGAGAGATGGGGTAGGATTTCTGTTGGGAGGGAGAGATGGGGGAGGATTTGTGGTGGGAGGGAGAGATGGGGGATGATTTGTGTTGGGAGGGAGAGATGGGGGAGGATTTCTGTTGGGAGGGAGAGAGGGTAGGATTTGTGTTGGGAGGGAGAGATGGGGTAGGATTTCTGTTGGGAGGGAGAGATGGGGGAGGATTTGTGTTGGGAGGGAGAGATGGGGGAGGATTTGTGTTGGGAGGGAGAGATGGGGTAGGATTTCTGTTGGGAGGGAGAGAGGGTAGGATTTGTGTTGGGAGGGAGAGATGGGGGAGGATTTGTGTTGGGAGGGAGAGATGGGGGAGGATTTCTGTTGGGAGGGAGAGATGGGGGAGGATTTGTGCTGGGAGGGAGAGATGGGGGAGGATTTGTGCTGGGAGGGAGAGATGGGGGAGGATTTGTGTTGGGAGGGAGAGATGGGGGAGGATTTGTGTTGGGAGGGAGAGATGGGGTAGGATTTGTGTTGGGAGGGAGAGATGGGGGAGGATTTGTGTTGGGAGGGAGAGATGGGGGAGGATTTGTGTTGGGAGGGAGAGATGGGGGAGGATTTGTGTTGGGGGGGAGAGATGGGGGAGGATTTGTGCTAGGAAAGAAGGGTTTGTGCTGAGAAGGGGGGTTAGTACTGGAAGGGGTTATATGAGGGTGAGGATTTGTGCTGAAAAGTGGGATTTTTGCTGCTAGGGGGAGATGGAGGGGACGGGGGTCTGTGCTGAGAGGGGGGATTGGGGGTAAGAGAATTTGTGGATTTATGTTGTAGGGGGGATGTGGGGAGTGAGGAATTGTGCTGGGGGGGTATTTGTGCTAGAAGGGGGCATATGGGGGTGCCCTGGGCACTGGATGATCTTGTCCCAGCATTGGCGCACTCTTCAAATAGCAAGGGCGGAGCTGTGAAGAGAGAGAGCCAGGTGGCGACATGAGAACTGGATTGGAAGTTGCTCCAGCCTGTACTGATGCGGTGGCGACTATGGCAGCCAGGAACGGCAGACTTGTGAGTACCTGGTGGCCATGCTGAGTGGAGTGACACACACACGTGTTTCTTTGGTAAGATAGCCCCCACAGCTAGCTTAGGTGTATAGCTTGGGAGGAATAGTGTCCCATCATTTTTTTTTTTTTTTGGTGAGGGAGTGGATCTTAAGTGGGAGTTCCCACACTTTTTTCCCCAGGACTTGAACCCTGTGTGGAAGGGACCTCTTCTCATCACACATGGAGGGATGCTGACCAGGAGGCACGGGAGCAAGGAGAGGACAGCAGGAGAACACTGCTGGGCAAATCTCCAGGGAGAAAGACAACCAAGAGTGCTGGTGAGTGTTACAGTCAGAGAACTGAGAAGCATGCCTGAACTGGGACCAGGTGCAAGCAGTCTGGGGCAGCTGCAGTCCGGCGGGCTGGCAGTGCCTTTTTTTTTATAATTAGGGGGATTGAACCTGGATGGGGTAGGGGTTCTTATGGGATGCCCACTTGATCAAAAAGGATCTTCAGGGATCAGTAGCCAAAGGAATAGGACAGCTAAGCTCTAAAGACCTCTCTTTTTACTACACTGCCAAAGGGGCCCGCAGTCCCTGCCTGCAAAGGGCATTTTCTCTGGATCTGACTGTCAGTCTGTGTTGGGTCATTTTGTCAGTGCTAGCTGGTCCTGGGAGATGTAGTTTTACAAGCATGATTGTGCTGGAGGTAGAAGTGTATATATACTGGATGTATATAGTTGTGTCCCTGAAGATCGTTTTTGATCAAGTGGGCACCCCCCCCCCCCCCCCCCCCCATGCTGAGCGCTCGCAGGTCACTCAGCTGTGTTAGAAAAGCAAATGAATATTTACCTTCCTAACACTAAACCGCCTCTCCACCAATCAGGTGCTCGGGTCTGCTATCTGTCACCTGATTGGCTGAAATGACAGGCGCCACTATTGGACACCTATCAAGAGGAGAGGATGGGAGATGAAGACAGCAGGAGACGCACAAAGGACCCTGCTCATCGCTGTCACCCGCTGCCCTACCAAGACAGGGTAAGTGCCAGGCAGACAGCGAGCAGGGGGGGGGGGTCACACTGGGGGCATTCAAGGGCACACTGGCAGCATTTAATGGGCACACTGGCAGCATATGATGGGCACACTGGCAGCGTTTGATGGGCACAGTGGCAGCGTTTGATGGGCACAGTGGCAGCGTTTAATGGGCACAGTAGCAGCATTTGATGGCACAGTGGCAGCGTTTGATGGCACATTGGCAGTATTTAATGGGCACAGTGGCAGCATTTAATGAGCACAGTGGCAGCCTTAGGCACAGTGGCTGCAATTGATGGCACAGTGACAGCATTTGAGGGCACAGTGACAGCATTTGAGGGCACAGTGGCAGCATTTGAGGGCACAGTGGCAGCGTTTGATGGCACAGTGGCAGCGTTTGATGGGCACAGTGGCTGCGTTTGATGGGCACAGTGGCTGCGTTTGATGGCACAGTGGCTGCAATTGATGATTTATTTTCCAAAAATGTTTGCGCCCCCCCCCCCCCAAAAAAAACTTTGAGCACCAGCTGCCACTGCTGCTAGGAATTCCCATTTATCCCACCCTTACTCCCACTTGCTTGTTACTCAATAACCAATCCAGGGTATTTGGGTTTTCATATTTTATTTGGCACTTGGAAGGGAGAAGGGATGAGTGGGATACTCCCAACTGGAACTATTCACAATAGATAAGGACAACTCTCACTTGACCTCACCTAATTATCTGTGGAAGCAGTCACACTGCTTTAACCATACAGCCACATGTATGGAGGAATTCTTCTTGCTCTCACTGGCAACAGACTTGATGCACTAAATTATCTTCAGGAAGCTTTCTAGCATCCCCTTTACTGACATCCGTCTACTGACTCTTCTGGCTGAACAGATCTGAACTCACAATGGGCAGAATCAGATCCTTCCTAGTGTCTTCCTTCCAGTCATCTCTGCAGGACCTCCGGGTTCAGTTTTTCTCTCTCTCTAGGTCCCTTGGGTCGACCACCCCGGACCCCACAACCACCTCCGCACAGGAGAGGGCAGCTGCCCCTCTCCCTCATGGACTCTGTTCCCTGGCTCAACTAACCCTGAGCACATGTACTCTGGCTTTATATACAGTATCCCACAATGCAATGCAGCACTTTCCGTCTGCCAATTGCCAGGGCTGTAACAAAGCCAGTGCACTCACTTGTCAGGTCCCCTCCCACTGTCCAATATGCATCCAATTGGACCAGTGAGGGACAGTCAGAATAAGTTGAGCTGCACCTGAGCACAATGAGCAGACCTAATCAATAGATCCTGCTCTCTGGTAGGCAGAGAGCACTCTAAGTTTTACCTGACCATCTTCCTGGTAAGCAAAAAGACCAAAAACTATACTCTCTTCTAGCACCTACCTAGGAGGGTGCTACAAACAAATAGTCAGTGCAAGGCATGGTTGACATAAGTTTAGGGTTTTTTTTATGTCATAATGTAGAGGATAAGATTTCCTTTCATTTGAGCCCAGTCTTGCCACACAGATTTACTCCAGCCCTGAGAAATCCTCTTTTATTGTTCAGTTAGAAAGATCTTGACAAAGTGCTGAAAACGTTGTCAAAAACGCCCCCTTGCTGTGAGTGACAGGTGATTTACATATCTCATGCACTAGCCTGAGACAGGCACATCCTGTGTAATTATAAAAAGTGAGAAATCCTCCCCTCCCCCACATAACAAATCCTGTGATCAATGTATCCTCAGACACACACACTGCACTATAACAATCATCAGATCACTGCATGTTCTACTCTGCCCAGCTCTGACTACATACATCTCCCCTATATTCTTCTTGCTGTTCACTCGAGAAAAAAATTATTTTCACTCTGGTCTGTGGATCTGTGGTCTGTGCCTGTCTCAAGCTAGTGCATGAGATATGTAAATCACCCGTCACTTACAGCAAGGGGGCGTTTTTGACAAAGTTTTCAGCGCTTTGTCAAGATTTCTCTAACTGAACAATAAAATACAATTTCTCAGGGCTGGAGTAAATCTGTGTGGCAAGACTGGGCTCAAATGAAAGGAAATCTTATTCTCTACATTATGACATCCACTTTAAACCCGAACACATATGAATTACACAGGTTCTGAGGCTAATTAAATGCAGATAAGGCACTAAGTGTGTTTAATTACCACCTTAATCAGCCACAGAACCTGTGTAATTAATATGTGTTTTCGGGTTTAAATGGATGAGGTGGCAACCCTACATGAGCTAGGCACACAAGCCTGCTGTATAAGAACGGTCATTCAACATCTAAACTAGATAATATAGGACAATGAGAAGTTAATAGCGCATGACCTCAGAGCCCGTATGGTAAGTCAACAAATGTGCAAATAACAGATATGGGGGCAATTGCCCCCCCCCTCCCCCTGTAGCAACGACAGTGTCCCATGCTGATCAATGAAGATGCCCGCAACCCGGTACCTGGAGAAAGCCAGGTAGATGCCAGCAGCAGTTCTGACTGTTAAGGATAGGCAAGTTTAAGGCCCCTTTCACACATGCGGACCGTATGTCCGTTTTTCATCCATCCGTTTTTGGATGAAAAACGTACATACATGCATGTCTATGGGGTAGCGGGTGTCAGCGGATGAGCATCCGCTGACACCCGCTATTGCCCGCCTCCGCAATTGTCCGATTCTGCAGACGGAGGAAAACCCTATTTTTTCATCCGTCTGCAGAGCGGATCGGATGAACACAGACAGACGGTCCGTGTTCATCCAATCCCCCATAGAGGAGAGCGGAGAACTGACAGGGTGGTCCCTGCACAGTGTGCAGGGACCGCCCTGTCATCAGCCGGCTCAGCGGGGAACAGCTGTGCGATCCCCGCTGAGCAGCGGATCTTCACGGGGTGGATCATTATGGATCCACCCCGTGTGAAAGAGCCCTTAAGGAGTTTATCTCCACTTTAACCACTTCAGCCCCGGACCAATTTGCAGCCAAAGGACCAGGCCCCTTTTTGCGATTCGGCACTGCGTCGCTTTAACTGACAATTGCGCAGTCATGCGACGTGGCTCCAAAACAAAATTGACGTCCTTTTTTTCCCACAAAAAGAGCTTTCTTTTGGTGGTATTTGATCGCCCCTGCGGTTTTTATTTTTTGCGCTATAAACAATAATAGAGCGACAATTTTGAAAAAAGTGCAATATTTTTAACTTTTTGCTATAATAAATATCCTCAGAAAATATATAAAAAAAAAATTTTTTCTCAGTTTAGGCCGATACGTATTCTTCTACATATTTTTGGTAATTTGGCAATTAGCGATTATTGATTGGTTTGCACAAAAGTTACAAAGTTTACAAAATTGGGGATAGTTTTATAGCATTTTTATTAATATATATTTTTTTTTTTATTGTGACTGCGACATTATGGCGGACACATCGGACATTTTTGACACATTTTTGGGACCATTGTCCTTTATACAGCAATCAGTGCTATTTAAATGCACTGATTCCTGTGTAAATGACACTGGCAGTGAAGAAGTTAACCACTAGGGAGCGGGGAGGGGGTTAAGTGTGTGTGTTTTTTTTTTAACTGTAGGGGGGGCGTGGCTTGGCGTCTGACGTCACTGATCATCTGTCCCGATGACAGGGAACAGACGATCAGTGTCAGTCGCACTAGGAAGCACGGGGAGAGGTTTGTTTACACTTACCTCTCCCCGTTCTTCAGCTCTGTGACCCGATCGCGGGACACCAGTGGCGATCGGGTCCGCTGGTCCCGCGGCCACGGTGCTCAGGACCGGGTCGCGAGCGCGACCCACGGCTGGGCTCTTAAAGAGACACATACAGGTACGTGCTTGTGCCCAGCCATGCCATTCTGCCGACGTATATTGGCGTGAGGCGGTCCTTAAGCGGTTAAAGTGGTGTTTCCAGAAAAAAAAATTGCTTCAAAATCATAAAAAAATAAAAATAAAATAAAAATTGGAAAAAAAAAATTTTTTTACTCACCTCTAAATGCCTGTTGCTATGGGCTCGTAGTCTGCCTCCTTCAGTGCCTGGGCACTGACATCACGCATGCGCAGTGGGCACCCGGCTGTGAAGCCACAGCCGGGTGCCCGCAGTAAGAATGCCGGCGCCGCGGGAACGAGGGGGGGGGGTTTCGCTCACCCGCATCGCTGGACCCTGGGACAGGTAAGTGTCAGTGTTAAAAGTCAGCAGCTGCAGTATTTGTAGCTGCTGACTTTTACATTTTTTTTTTAGGGGGCACCCCACTTTAACTTGCTGTTTTAGTTGCAAGCTCCTACGCTCCAGGGTGTGATATGAAATGTCACCACTAGATGTCACTGTATGACAGTTTATATTGCACATGCCAGAGTTTCTCCACTTAGATTGTAAGCTCTAACGAGCAGATTCCTCCTGCATTAAATAGTATTGTATTTGTACTGTCTGCCAGGGCCGGTGTTGTATCATTATCCGTCCCCCATCACCAAGTGTCTGAGGTGTACTGCGCATGCGCAGTGTGAAGCCACACGGTTCGCGTTCGCGCGTCTGTCGGCGCGCAACGCGTTCGCCCGCGTCCACCGTCGTTCGGCGGCGCGGCCGGTCGCGCCGCCCTCCCGCATCGGGTTAGCACTCGCGCGCGTCCTCACCAGCTCCCGTCGCCGCGTTCCCGGGCGCAGGTTTCGTCCGTCAGCCGGGTGCCCGCGTCCTGGGGGGTCAATACTAATGTGGGGGGGGTTCGTCCTGGGGCGGTCTACTAATGTGGGGGGGTTCGGCCTGTTTGTCCTAGGGGGGCTATACTAATGTGGGGGGGTGGTTCGGCCTGGGGGGTCTATACTAATGTGGGAGGGGGGTGTGTGGGGGGTATTTGTCCTGGGGGGGTCTATACTTAATGTGGGGGGGGGGGTTTGTCTTGGGGGGGGTCTATACTAATGTGGGGAGGGGTGGTTCGTCCCTAGAGGGTCTATACTAATGTGGGGGGGTTTGTCCTGGGGGGGTCTATACTATGTTGGGGGGCGTTTGTCTTGGGGGTTCTATACTAATGTGGGGGGGGTTCGTCCCGGGGGGGGTCTATACAATGTGGGGGGGGGGTTCGTCCTGGGGGGGTCTATACTACTGTAAGGGGGGGGTGGTTCGTCCTGGGGGGGGGGTCTGTGGGGTCTAAACTAATGTGGGGGGGTGGGGGGCTATACTAATGTGGGGAGGGTCGGTGGGGGGATGGGAATTGGGGGGTTTCGCTCACCCGCATCGCTGGACCATGGGACAGGTAAGTGTCAGATTATTAAAAGTCAGCAGCTGCATTATTTGTAGCTGCTGACTTTTACATTTTTTTTTTAGGGGGCACCCCACTTTAACTTGCTGTTTTAGTTGCAAGCTCCTACGCTCCAGGGTGTGATATGAAATGTCACCACTAGATGTCACTGTATGACAGTTTAAATTGCACATGCCAGAGTTTCTCCACTTAGATTGTAAGCTCTAACGAGCAGATTCCTCCTGCATTAAATAGTATTGTATTTGTACTGTCTGCTCTCAAGTTGTAAAGACCTGCATAAGCTGTCAGCACTATATAAATCCTGTATAATAATAATAATAAATAATAATACTGAACTGCATCATAAAATCCTGTATGTACCAAATGGCCATTGGAGGAGGTGGGCTTATCACAAGTACTCTTTAACATGTATATATTTATTATCCAGTGTATATTGCTTTTAATTAACACGTTCTGTTTCTAACGCACTTATCCTGTTTGGTTAAAAATGGAAAATGCTATTAACTATTAACTAAGACTATATCCATATAACCTGTCCGAAGCACCCCCTGTGGTGCCACCGAGTAAATTGTGGCATTCCTCTTTAAAGCGGTTGTATGCCCTGACCAAAAAAAAAAAAAAAAACTGTAAGGCAGAGGCACCGCATACTAGCTCATTATGAAATACTTACCTTAGAACGAAGCCCCCGCACCGCCTCCCGGTCATCGCTGAGGGAGCTGACATGTTGCCTCAGCGTTTCTTCTGGGTTCGCGGCTCCGGCGCTGTGAGTGGCCGAAGCCGCGATGACGCACTTCCCGCGCATGTGTGGGAGTTCTCTTTCCCGGCAAGGAGCTCTGATTTTCCGCCGGACCTTCAGAGTGAATGCGCCACTGACGTCAGCGGCTGCATGCAAGATGAATATCTCCTAAACCGTACAGGTTTAGGAGATGTTCATTTTACCTACAAGTAAGCCTTATTATAGGCTCACCTGTAGGTAAAAATGTGCAAGAGGAGGATACAACCACTTTAACTCAGCAAATACTCTGTCAAATAGTACCCACGAGAGACCACTGGGTGGCAGTGTGGAAATTTGGCCAAAACTAATTTCCACAGAGCTACATCCTAATCACATGGTAGTACTGTAATGCTTTTTAGGCACCACAACCAACTCTTAAAAATATGCAAACATACAAAATGATTTTTGACGTGAACACACATACACCCTCACAGGTTAAACTGGATGGACTAGTGTCTTTATTCAGCCTTGTCAACCATGTAAAGTAACTATATTGCCGCGTACACCCGATCAGAATTTCGGCCAGCAAAAGACCAATGAGAGCTTTTCTCTGCAAAGGCGACCGTGTGTATGGTCCATCGGACTTTTGCTGGCGGTTTGAGAGCATGTTCTCAATTTTTCCGACGGAAAAAGTTTCGATCGGAAATTCTGATCGTCTGTAGCAATTCCGATGTGCAAAATTCCTACGCATGCTCGGAAACAATTCGACGCATGCTCGGAAGCATTGAACTTCATTTTCTCGCCTCGTCGTAGTGTTGTAAGTCACCGCGTTCTTGATGGTCAAAACTTCAGCGAACTTGTGTGACCGTGTGTATGCAAGCCAAGCTTGAGTGGAATTCCGTTGGAAAAAACATCCAAGATTTTTCAGACGGAAAATCCGCTCATGTGTACGGGGCATATAAAGTCTATTAGTGCAATATCCTAAAATCAATTAAAAAATCAACCATAAGTGACATTCATAATGCACTCCTTTGGTATGTAAGGCAGATGTGACAGAATGCACACGTTCCCGTGTAGGGCAGGCCCTCCCACTCTTACCACAATGTGATCCACCCATAGTTCACAATGGTGTGCCACATTACCACCCTACTAAGACTACCCAAAGACACCCTCCCTCTCTCTCACCCCCTCTCTTTCTCACCCCACCTCTCACCCCTCCCTCTCTCTCACCCCTCCCTCACCCTCTCTCTGCTTCACCCCCTCTCTTATTTTACCCCATCACCCTCTTTCTCTTACCCCCATCCCCCTCCCTCTCTCTCTCACCCCACCCTCCACCTCTCACCCTCTCTCTGTTTCACCTCCCTCTCTCGCTTTTACCCCCATCACCCTCTCTCTCTTACCCCCCAACCTAAGGTGACCAGGTTTTTTTAATGAAATCCGGGGACATTTTTTTTTTTACTAGTAATGGTGGCAATTAGCGACTCCCTGCCCGTCGCCGCCCGCCTCACAGCCTGTAAAGTCTTACTCTCTGGGCCCCGGCTACTACTGGGTGGGAAGCGGAGGGAGATCACTCCGCCAGGGAAGGCAAGGAGATGGGCAGGTGGCTGGCCGGGACTTGCGCCAAGGCAGAAGAACATGCTAGCAGGAGCAGAACGGGCATGCACCCGAAACTGAAGAAATATTCTCTCCACTCCAAACAGCACATGATCATCAGAAAGGGGCACAGCTAATTAAAAAAAAATACACCTTCACCCCCCACCCCCTAAGCTAGTAGGAGCGGCAGAGCGGGGGGGGTGTAAATCTTTTTTTTTTTTTTATTCTGCACTGACTGTCTTTGAAATTGCCCCAGCCCCTGTTCAAATCCAATCCGGGGACAAAACCGGGGACAGACTTAGTCCGGGGACAGTGTCCTCAATCCGGGGACTGTCCCCAGAAACCGGTGATGTTTGGTCACCCTACCCCAACCCCTTCCCTCTCTCATCCCACCCTCCACCTCTCACCCCTCCCTCTCTCTCTCTCTCACCCTCTCTGTTTCACCCCTCCTCTCTCTTTTACCACATCACTCTCTCTCTCTTACCCCCCCCCCCCCCCTCACCCCACTCTCTCTCTCTCTCTCTCTCACCCTCTCTCTGTTTCACTCCACCTCTCTCTTTTACCCCCATCCCCCTCTTTCTCTCTCACCCTTCCTCTCTCACCCCTCTCTCAGTTCCCCCCCCCCTCTCTCTTACCCCCCCCCCCCCCCTCTCACCCCCCTCTCTCTGTTTTTTTTTCCTCTCACCCTCCCTCCTTCTTTCACCCTCCACCAAAATCCTCAGCACCAGGCCCATGATAATCCGCCCCTGCTGAATGGAGTAGAGTGCGCCCATGGAAAGGGCCCTAAGTCACTCTCAATCACAATAACTCTCCTGCCTCCTCCATATATAATTGCCCTACATTGAATGTGATGAGCTTCAGGGAGAAGAGGAGAACACCAGAGCTGGGGAGGGGGGGGGGGGTGGTTAATGTAAAGTTGGTCATAGATGGATTGAAATGTGTGCAGTTTAGCAGGGACGAATTGAAATCCCTGTATGCCTGACCCAGTTCAACAGGAGTCGTTAGATCGATGTTGCCAAGAAACTTTTGTCGTAGTCAGTATCTACAGCCATCAGCTATCAGCTGCAGATCAGTGTATTCTGACAGCGGAGGAGTCCTGCTGTCAGAATACAATGTACCAGTTGGAAGGATTTCTCCATATACCTGTAGCAAGGTCCCAGGCCTCCTTTTGTCTAATGAGAACCTCCAGAGCCAAGAGCTGCTGACATCCTTCCATATAGAGTGGGTTGTAAGGCATAGTGGTTGTAGTGTAAGGTAGATTCATGGGCGCCAGACACTTCTTGAATGCAAAGATATTTCATTTCTCTTAAGTAGTTGCAATGTTAATCAGCAGACTCCGAGACTTCTACAGGTAGACAGCCATGAAGGGAAAGGCATCAAGCAAGACACCACATCTGCATGTGTAGGAATGCTGTCTCCTATGGCAACAGTCTTAGAACACTTCCTAACACAAGTTGTTTTAAACGCATTCACTCTCTCTACAATCACTTTGTGTAAATTCTCAACCCACTGAGCGCCCAGTCTCTCTCACTAGACTTGCTGATTCACTGCCACCGAATCCCTTGAGCTCTTCCAATCTTCACTTAAAGCGGAGTTCCACCCACACCAAAAATATTAAAAGTCAGCAGCTACAAATACTGCAGCTGCTGACTTTTAATAAACAGACACTTACCTGTTCCAGGTTCCAGCGGTGTCGGCAGAATGTGATGAGCGACCGCTCCCTCTGTCAGGGAATCAGGAAGTGAAGACGCAACGGCTTCACTGCCCGGTTCCCTACTGCGCATGCGCGAGTCGCGCTGCATGTCTTTATTGGTCCCCGTTGTGTCCTGGGAACTGTGTGTTTCCCAAGACACAACGGGAACCCTCGGATATGGGCGGGCATCTTCGGTTAGGGGCAGGGCAGCTAGTCCAAGAAGTGGATGCAGATACTTGTATTATACTAGTATCTGCACCCCCTCCCCCCTGAAAGGTGCCAATTGTGGCAACGGAGGGGGGGAGGAAATACGATAAGCGGAAGTTCCACTTCACTTTAAGTATCTTCCTCAAGCGTCACCCCTGCTTCTCTGCTGGGTCCCTAGCTTGGTACTCCAGATAGCTTCACCCCACTGGCCTGCTCGGCCCCTGGCTTGACACACAAGGCTGCTCTGCAAGCGTCACCTCCATTGGCTGGGTCCCTGGCTTGACATCTGCTGAAGTTTCCAGATTCTTCACCGTCCCTGGTTGGTGAGAATACTGCTCCAGTACTTGCTTCAGATACTTACTGTGGTCCTTGATAATAGAGTGGTTGGTCTCTTAGTGGCGACAGCTTTCCCTCTACCTCCGACCACGACAGGTTCTCCAGCCGGCAGAACCGTCACTTTTGGTTGGACTGCAAGCCTCAGTCCCAACCCTACGCTGCTCTCTTGTTTCTGGATAGGCCCTCAGACAGCCTAGCAGCCAGATGTGCCCAGGATAGGCCCAAACTCCGGCCTAGCAGCCCGGGCAATACAACACACGTCCACCCAGGCACAGAACACCGATCACCTGACTCCACACAAATATTTTAGGTTCTCCCAGCAGGCCAAGAGATTTAAGAAAACCCCTGCCTGTTGGCTGAGATACCCCATATACTCCTAATCTGTCCTTGCTTTGCCCTTGTCTTATCTAATGTTGCCAGGTACCCGGCCACCTAGCGGCAGAAGAGAGAAAAGCAGCAATTCTAGACTTAGGGTGGAATCAATCGATCCCCAACAATGAGCCAAGGTAACTACACCTGGCAGGTCATTTTAGGGTGCTACACACCTCTCTTGTGAATGGCTGATCGAAAAAAAAAAAATCATCTATGGTCAGCATTAGTAATAGATCCTCTTCATCTACCTCTGGACTTATCAGGCAATTGGTCCCTGCACCAGCAGCGGCACCAGATTTAACACTGGTCTGCCATTGTGCTCTTGTAACTAACTGCCTCCAGGTTTTTGAGACGCGATCCTCCTTCTCTGCCTCTTGGCGGGACACGATGTGAAGATTATCAATGCTCTTCAGCATAATTCTTTCATTACAGGACATGGAGTAGACATGTGCACTGCACTTAAGTAATGAACCTTCCAAAGGCCTCTTGAAAGCTCCGGTCTATGGCTTTCCAAGAGCCTTGGTATTGAGTAGCAGACATAGCGTTGTGAAGGAGGAGGGCAGGGGAGGAGGACGCTCGGCTTGTTTCTTTAACCTCTTGCTGACCACATAACACATATGTGCAGTGGCATGAATGCATACCTCCCAACAGTTTGAGATGGGAATGAGGGACACCTACTGGAAAACGTATGTAGACAAAGGACACGCCTCCTCTCACGCCCCTTAAAGGGGACATAACCAAAAAAAAAAGGGTGTTAAATCAATCCACAAGTGCTTTTTTACCACTACTATTCCTTTATATCGGCTTTTAAAATTGACAAATGCAGCAATTTAGAATTTGGATGAAAGGTTTAGTGCTGGGAAACACTTTTTGAAAGATAAAAAGTGCATTTTATATACAACTATATAGATCAGACAAAAATGGAAGGACAAATGAGGAGGAATGAGGGACAGAGGGACATTGCTCCATATCAGGGACAGTCCCTTGAAATCAGGGACAGTTGGGAGCTATGTGAATGGTGGGCCAAGACCAGGGGAAGCCTGGGCAGTAGGGAAAATAGGCACTGCACGTAGTGATTGGGGTGTGCCCAGACACACTTGGCACACCCCCTGCACACGCCTATGAGCATAGGTCTGAACCTTTTATACGGATGTAGCACCTTCCTAGGTAGGTGCTAAAAGACAGTATAGTTTTTGGGTCTTTCTGTTTACCAGGAAGGCTATTAGGTACATTTAGATGCTCGCTGCCTACCAGGGAGCAAGAATCCATTAACAGTGTCTGCTCATGGTGCTCAGATTCTGCTCATGTCGTCTGAATGTTTCACACTGGTCCAATAGCCTCAGTGCATGCTGGGGGACTGAATATGTGCCAAGGGCACATGTGCTCGGGGGCTCCGGCTGCAGAGTGGGGTCCCGGAGGGAGGGGGCGGCTGGCCCTCCTCTGTAGAAGCTGCCATGGGGCCTTAGGTTTCTGACCTGAGAGCCTGAATCTGAGTATAGCCGCAACCCATATGTTGTGCAGAGCTGACTGGAAGGGGGACACGCCAGGAAGGATCTGTTTCAGCCTACAGTGAGTAGAGATTTGTGCCATGGGGCCTGTTCTGTGAGGGCCATCCCTTCAGCTAGTAGAGTCAGCGGACGAGAATCAAATAAATGGGATGCTAGTGAGTGCCCTGAAGGTAAACAGTTTCATCAAGTCTGGTGCCAGAGCAAGAAAAGGACCTATTCTTCCCATACAAGTGTTGTGTGGCATAACAGCAAGTCTGTTACTACATCTAACCTGTGAGGCTGAGTGAGAGTTGTCCTCATTTGTTATTAGTTCCAGTTGGAGTATCCCACTATTCCCTTCTCCTATCCAAGTTCCAACAATAAATAAAAAAACCCTAGGATTGATTATTGGAAACGAGCGGATGAGAGTACGGGCGATTGTGTGAAAACCCTTAGTAACTGGCTGCTTAACCACTTCAGCCCCGGACCATTTGGCAGCCAAAGGACCAGAGGTCTTTTTTCAATTTCGCACTGCACTACTTTAACTGGTAATTGCGCGGTCATGCAATTTTGTAACCAAACGAAATTTGCGTCCTTTTCTTCCCACAAATAGAGCTTTCTTTTGATGGTATTTGATTGCCTCTGTGATTTTTATTTTTTGCGATATAAATGGAAAAAGAGCGAAAATTTTGAAAAAAAAAGAGATTTTCTACTTTTTGTTATAAAAAAAAAATCTAATAAACTCAATTTTAGTCAAACATTTGGGCCAAAATGTATTCAGCCACATGTCTTTAGTAAAAAAAATGCCAATAAGCGTATATTTATTGGTTTGCGCAAAAGTTATAGCGTCTACAAACTAGAGTACATTTTCTGGAATTTACACCGCTTTTAATTTATGACTGCCTATTTCATTTCTTGAGGTGCTAAAATGGCAGAGAAGTACAAAACCCCCCCAAATGACCCCATTTTGGAAAGTAGACACCCCAAGCTATTTGCTGAGAGGCATGTTGAGCCCATTGAATATTTTTTTTTTTTTTAGTCCCAAGTGATTGAATAAAGACAAAAATAAAAAAGATTTTTTTTTTTTTTTTCAAAAAGTTGTCACTAAATGATATATTGCTCACACATGCCATAGTTATATGTGGAATTGCACCCCAAAATACATTTTGCTGCTTCTCCTGAGTATGGGGATACCACATGTGTGGGACTTTTTGGGAGCCTAGCCGCGTACGGGGCCCCGAAACCCAAGCACCGCCTTCAGGATTTCTAAGGGTGCAAATTTTTGATTTCACTCCTCACTACCTATCACCGTTTCGAAGGCCATAAAATGCCAAAATAGCACAAAACCCCCCCAAATGACCCCATTTTGGAAAGTAGACACCCCAAGCTATTTGTTGAGAGGCATGGTGAGTATTTTACAGCTCTCATTTGTTTTTGAAAATGAAGAAAGTAAAGAAAAAAACATTTTTTTTTTCTTTTTTTTCAATTTTCAAAACTTTGTGACAAAAAGCGAGATCTGCAAAATACTCACCATACCTCTCATCAAATAGCTTGGGGTGTCTACTTTCCAAAATGGGGTCATTTTGGGGGGTTTTATGCCATCTGGGCATTCCATGGCCTCCGAAACTGTGATTGGCAGTGAGAAGTGAAATAAAAAAATTACACCCTTAGAAAGCCTGAAGGCGGTGATTGGTTTTTGGGGTTCCGTACGCAGCTAGGCTCCCAAAAAGTCCCACACATGTGGTATCCCCGTACTCAGGAGAAGCAACAGAATGTATTTTGGGGTGTATTTCCACATATGCCCATGACATGTTTGAGCAATATATCATTTTAGTGACAACTTTTTGTAAAAAAAATATATATATATATTTTTTTTTTTTCATTATTCAATCTCTTGGGACAAAAAAAAAAAATATTTAATGGGCTCAACATTGCTCTCATCAAATAGCTTGGGGTGTCTACTTTCCAAAATGGGGTCATTTGGGGGGGGGTTTGAACTGTCCTGGCATTTTATGCACAACATTTAGAAGCCTATGTCACACGTCACCCACTCTTCTAACCACTTGAAGACAAAGCCCTTTCTGACACTTTTTGTTTACATGAAAACATATTTTTTTTTTGCAAGAAAATTACGTTGAACCCCCAAACACTATATATATTGTTAAAGCAAAGGCCCTACAGATTAAAATGGTGGGTGTTGCATTTTTTTTTTCCACACAGTATTTGCGCAGCGATTTTTCAAACAAATTTTTTGTGGAAAAAATACACTTTTTTTTATTTTAATGCACTAAAACACACTATATTGCTCAAATTTTTGATGAAATAAAAAATATGATCTTAGGCCGAGTACATGGATACCAAACACGACATGCTTTAAAATTGCGCACAAACACGCAGTGGCGACAAACTACATACATTTTTAAAAGCCTTTAAAAGCCTTTACATGATACCACATTAGATTCACGGAGGAGGTCTACTGCTAAAATTACTGCCCTCGATCTGACCTTCGCGGTGATACCTCACATGCATGGTGCAATTGCTGTTTACATATGACTCCAGACCAACGCTTGTGTACGCCTTTGCGCAAGAGAAGGGGGGGCAGGGGTGCTTTTTTTTTTTTTTTTTGTTTTTTTTTTTTATTTATTTAGCTTTTTTATTTTATTTTTAAACTGTTCCTTCCATTTTTTTTCTTTGTTATGATTTTTATTGTTATCTCAGGGAATGTAAATATCCCCTATGATAGCAATAGGCAGTGACAGGTACTCTTTTTTTGAAAAAATTGGGGTCTATTAGACCCTAGATCTTTCCTCTGCCCTCAAAGCATCTGACCACACCAAGATTGGTGTGATAAAATGCTTTCCCAATTTCCCAATGGCGCGGTTTATATCCGGGAGGGGGGACATTCCCTCCCACTGCTTGTAAAAGCAGTCTAGAGGCTAATTACCCGCTAGAATTGCTTTTACATGAAAGCCGATCACTGGCTGAAAAGAATGATACCAAGATGATACCTAAACCTGCAGGCATCATTCTGGTATAACCATTCAAAGTCCAGCAACATACTGGACATATATTGTAATCTTTTTTTTTTCATGCAGCCTCTTGGCTGAACGAAAAAAAGAGATTGATTGGTGGGTATGCCCACCATTAGAATACCTCCCTTCATCCACCCACTTCTAATGATGGGCATACATTCACCATTTATATATGCCGATGCATGGGGGCATCCTCCCGCAAAAGTTATGCCGTGTACACACGGTCGGAATTTCGACCGTATGTACGTGGCATTAGGAGCCAATCGCTCCTCCCCCCCCTGCTGCCCCCATGCTTCGGCATATATGCTCTTTTTTTTAACTGTGGTGGTGAAATCACCTCCTACAGCGTTGGAGTCGCGGCTTTATGTATCGTGGGAGCAAACGCTGTTGCTGTCAAGATAAATAAATCCGCGTTGCAACTGAATGGCGCACCTGAAAACAAAAAAATGCTTAACACTGAAACACAGTAAACAAAATTACATACCTGAAAAGCAAGCATGATAAAACATGATAAAACATAATAAAACATTGCAGAATAGAATGGAGTAAAAAAAGAGCAACAATAGAGAGAGAATAGAGAGAGAGAGAGAACAATAAAACGACAAATATTTTTTTTTTTTTTTTTTTTTGAGATTCACAGGTAAAAAAGCTCCTGACTGAAGCGACTGAATCAAAGCGCTACCACAAAAAAAATGTTAGCGATCGCAGGGATCAGGCCTGACTCTGCGAACGCTGCAGTTATGTGTGCTTAGTGTTTTGTAAGTGACAGTGATCGATCGATACTGCACTTGGGTGGGCTGGGCTGGGCGGGGGGGGAAAACGCAGGTGCTAGCAGGTATCTGGGCTGATCCCGCTAACAATGCGTTTTTTTTTGGAACCCTAAACTGCTGGGACGCTAGTATAGATCTGATCAGATCAGATATTGATCTGTTCAGATACTATACCACTAAGGGAGGTGTATGCTTTGCGCGTGGGTGTTTGCGGTACTGGCACTAACCTGGGGCGACGCAGACCTTATTTGACCCTAAAACCTAATTGATATCACCCGCCGGGCGATCAGGGGGTTAAACCGTTATTGGGTAATAAATGGCGGGTGCCCTGACAGTATAAAAAACAAGCTAACTAACCAGCGTCACCCGTAACAGTAATACAAAAAAAAACTGGCTACCTAGCGGCACCAGTGACACTAATGCAGCGATCAGAAAAACAATCGCTTAGTGACACTGGCAAAAGGGGGTGAAAGGGTTAACTAGGGGCAATCAGGGGGTTAAACCTTTATTAGGTAATATATGGGGGTACCTGACGCTATATAAAAACCTGACGGGGAACCTAAATAACGAAATAACTAACTGGCTAACCAGCGTCACCAGTGACAGTTATACGGTGATCACTGGTGAAAGGGTTAACTCTAGGGGCAATCAGGGGGTTAAAACCTTTAGGTTGTAATATGGGGGTACCTGACCTATAAACCTATTTATGAACCTATATAAACATGGCGGTTAACCTAAAAAAAAAACTGGTTACCTAGCGACACTAATGCAGCGATCAGAAAAACGATCGCTTAGTGACACTGGCAAAAGGGGGTGAAAGGGTGAACTAGGGGCAATCAGGGGGTTAAAACCTTTATTAGGTAATATATGGGGGTACCTGACGCTATATAAAAACCTGACGGGGAACCTAAATAACGAAATAACTAACTGGCTAACCAGCGTCACCAGTGACACTTATACGGTGATCACTGGTGAAAGGGTTAACTCTTGGGGCAATCAGGGGGTTAAAACCTTTATTTAGGTTGTAATATGGGGGTACCTGACCTATAAACCTATTTATGAACCTATATAAACATGGCGGTTAAAAAAAAAAAAAAATGGTTACCTAGCGACACTAATGCAGCGATCAGAAAAACGATCGCTTAGTGACACTGGCAAAAGGGGGTGAAGGGGTTAACTAGGGGCAATCAGGGGGTTAAACCTTTATTAGGGGGGGGGGGGTAGGGGGCTACCTAGGACCTAAAACTAACTGCCCTGACAGTTATTACAGTCACACTGACACTAAATGCAGTGATCAGTAAATAAATGATCACTGCAATTAGTGACACTGTGACTGGGGGGGGGGGGGTGATCTGGGGGGTGATCTGGGGGTGACAGGGGGGTTATTTGTGTGCCTATGTGTACTGGTGTCAGTGTACTGTTTGTGCACTAACCTGTACATGTTCTCATAGACCGGCGCACCGAGCGTGACATCACTTCCGCCTTCCTGTCTATACAATAGACAGGAAGGGGAAGCTTCTCATTCGCCAGGAGCGATCGCGAGGGGGTGGCCAGAAACCACTGGCCGTCCCCTCGTCCCGGATCGCTCCTGAAGCGATCCCGACCGTCCCCGCCGGCGGAGGGGGGTCCGATCGGACCCCCCAACCGCCTGAAGAATGGCACGTACAGGTACGTCCTTTTGCCTGTACGTGCCATTCTGTTGACGTATATGTACATGGGGCGGTCGGGAAGTGGTTAAGAAAGCAGTGAGGGAGTTCGATTGACATGTGAACCAGAAAGTGTAACCACTGAAGTGGAAACAGAAGAGGCAGATGTATGTGTATCTGTGGCAGGGAACACTATCTGCATTGTAGTACCATTTGTGTATGCTGAACAGTGTTATGATGGCAGCAGCGAAGGGGTTACTGTACTGCGCGGGAAAGAGCGCGCCAAAGAGATCTGCCCAGCAGAAGGAGCCACGAGAGTAAGCTAACCTGGGGTCATGGGCGGAGTTGCCGCCATGTGGGCCGCCAATCCGAATGGTGGGAGGGAGCTGAGACGTCACTTCCGCCACCGGGTGTAGCTGAGGAAGAGACACGCGTGAGGAGTAGCAAGATGGCGGATGCCAGATTGCAGAAGCTATCACCTGTGTTGGCGGTGAGCCTGCGCAGCGGACTGGAATGCAGAATCCAAACACTTACGGACACAGGCTCTCTCGATATCAGAGGTACATCCAGAGGAAGGTAGCTATAGAATATAGATAGGAGTATCTCTATGCTCCACGGAAGATAATGGAGGGAATAGAAAGCAAGAGGCAGGTTTTGGTGTGATAAAGCTGTCTGGGACTTTCTCTATGTCCCCAAGCCACATCGAAATTGGTTCAAGCCTCATCTGTGGGAGACCTTCCTATCTATTAACCTCCCTGGCGGTAAGATTATGTCAGATTTTTGATGCTGAAAGCGGTACAATTATTTTGCATGGAAATTTGGCGTTTTATATTGTAGGCCTGTAATTCTTAGGAATAACTCACTTAAATCTGTCCAAACAAGAGTAGTAGACATCCCGGGTATGATAAAGTTTAAAACACGAAATCATAAATTATAATATAATAAAGAAACTATAAGTAATTATAACAAATAATAATATAATAATAATAAAAATTATTCAATAATGTATTCAAATCAAAAACACAGAAATTTGCTCAGTTACAGAATTGTCGCTGTCATTACTTTCAGCTTGGGTTCAGACTAGTGCGTTGCGATTTCAAGGCCCTGCGTGACTGCGCAGTGAAACGCCGGCTGTTCTGCGGATTGTACGAGTTTTCGGTGCGAAGCCGCAGCGAATTCATTAGTAACCCTTCCTGCCTAATTTGAGTTGCTAATTTTGTGCTGACCAAGCTTTTTGGCTGATTATGCAGCTGCTTATAAAACCTGGTAGCTCAGTCTACACTTTCTGGTTGTCCAGCAGTCTGTACCTGTGTTGTGTGTGTTTCGTTGCAAGATGTGTGCTGCTCTGCCAATGATCATGCCAACTGTTGTTGCTGCCACAGCAGCAATCTTGCTGGAAGATGAAAATCGCAGAGGGATGCGGAGAAGAAGAAGATACTGGGTTCATCCCATCATTGCAAATTGAGAAGAAAGAGGTCAGTTCATGATATTGTATGGGCACCTCCGTGGGCATGAAGGGAAATTTTTCAATTTCACCCGCATGTCAATTAGTAGGTGATTACTGTTTCTGCCAAACCATACTTAATTTGTAGCCCTAGATGTATAGTGTGTTTTATATTTGCAAGACCCAAGTCCATCCAGTCTAACCTATGTGTGATTATGTTATGTTAAGATTATTGTAACTAATAAGCCTTGTCCCCCCCCCCCCCCCCCAAAATACCAACTGTACATTATTTCAGCATGTAAGCCAGGTCCTATTTCCTTTTTCTTTTTTTGGATGTTTTACCCCCAAATACCTTGGCCCAAAATTGCTAGTCAAAAGTTGCTTTGTGGGTGGTGGTGCTGCCACGCAGCTTTGTTTAGCATTTTTGGCTCAGACAATTGTTACTGTTAATTTAAAAGGCCAGTGGCTTCTTCTTTGTTGAAATGAGGACCCATATGCCTTTTTTTTTTGTTCCTGTCACTTATTTAGCCATAATTAGATTGGAACTAAGGATGCCTGCCTTGTTACCCTAAATAATGTCCTTAACCACTTACCTTACTTTTTTTTTACAGTATGCCCCAATGTTTTTCCCACATGTATTTATGATGTTTTTTTTTTTTTACTCAGTTTTGACGAATTGCTGGGCTTAATCTCCCCTCGCTTGCAGTGTCAGAACACGAGCTTCAGACCAAGTATCCAGCCTGCTGAAAGATGATTGATCACATTAAGGTAATTATCATCACTCATGTCATTTGTCATGCGTTATATTGACCATGTTTTTGTTTTTTTTATGTTTTTTAACCTGGGTATTTGTTAAAATATGACCGCACAAAAAATGTAGGAATAATTATTTATTCACGTATCATAAAATATGATAAAAATAGAAACTTTACCCATGTATAAAACATAAATTAACTCTGCAATAACTTAAAATCCAAAAAACTTGCCTGTCAAGTAGGCCTCTTCCCTGTTCTATCAAAATGTGGCATGTTGGTCCTTAACCATGAACAGACCTCATCACAGATTCTGATATGTTTTTTTGGAAAGGGGCCTCATAGGAATATTGAGTTGCGGAAGCTGGGTCATCACTGGCAGTGTGGGGAGCAGGCCTAGCCTCCCCATGTTGACTTTGCCCATACATACCCTGAGTTTGGGGGGGGGGGGGCCCTAATTGAAGGAAGTGGGGATGGGATGGGATAGGGAAGGTTACTGGGTGGCCCTTCATATCTGGAGATTGGCCTGTCATAACTTGAGGGATATGATGGTGGATTATAGGGGTAAGGATGGTGTTGCTGCTCAGGGTAGTGCGGGTATCTTGGGTAGTGATGGGGAGGTCTTGGTTGGGGCACATTTGGGTATTTAAATGCAGCTTCCTCCTGTGGCTGGGAGAAGGAGTGCAGCTCTTTTTCTATAGTTTTGCGCATTTCATAGTACCGCTCTGGGGGTATCTTTTTAATTAGGGGTACAAAACTGAGCGCCAGGATTGTATCGGGACATAAAAATGCATCCACCTTTCCGGTCATGTTTTTTAACATGTCTAATAAGCGCTCACTTAGGTCAGGTTGGGATAGTTCTGGACGCCTCCGTGGCACTTTGCCAGGCTGATCAATTTATGCAGGAGCAGAGGATGGCCCAGGAACAGCCTCCTCTGCCCCTGAACATTGTTCTTCTGGCTGAGTTTCCCAGAGACTGGAAGATGTTTGGATTAGTGCTAAATCCTCTGTGTCTTCTGGAATATCAATGGGTGCTTCCTCCTCTGTTTGTTGTTCTTGTTCTTCCTCCAAAACATCTTGCTCCTCCCAACTAGATTCTGTCCTGTTTTATATTGTAAAAATTTTAAAAATTAACTCTGCATATTGATGATTACCAGATTGTGCGTTACATAGATGATGTAAATGAAAACTTACTCCCTCATCTCCACTATGGGTTGTAGAAAATCCAAGTCCCTGGCATACATATAGGGTACCCTAGGCGCTGCCCCCGAGCCACTCCTTGTTTCTCTGAGGTGCCTCATATATTTTCTGTAAGCATCACGCATGCTACGCCATCTTGTCTGTAAGTAGCGCACTGAAAAATAAAGAACAACATAATGATTTGTTTTATTTTTTGTCATTTTAGGTACTTAGCAACAGGGAATTCCTTAGGAAGTTTGCACTTTGAATTTAAGGTTGGAAAATCAACGATTAGTGGCATTGTTCATGATACCTGCCTAGTCATATGGGAAGAACTGAAGGACATTGTTATGAAGAAGCCCAAACAAGAAGAATGGCTGATGATAGCGGACCTATTCTGGGAGAGGTGCAACTTCCCCAACTGTCTAGGAGCCATTGATGGCAAACATGTACGCATCCTCAAGCCTCCAGCTAGTGGGAGCCAATTTTTTGATTATAAAAAATATTTTTCGTTGGTATTAATGGCAGTGGCAGACGCAAATTATAAATTTATTTATGTTGATGTAGGTTCTTATGGCAGCAGCTCAGATTCTAGTGTATTCTCACATTCCTCATTTGGCCGCATGCTGCGTGACAATACACTAGACTTGCCCAATAATTCTCCCCTGCCAGGGATTACAGAGCCTCTCCTCCCACATGTATGTGATCAGTGACATTTAAGGATGGGCCCGGTGCTCGATGCGAACCCATGTTCGCATCGAGCACCGGGTGTTCGCTCGCTCGGCGAGCCCAGAACTATTTTGGCCGCTCGCATCACATTCGTGTGATGCGAGCGGCCCCGCAATGCATTGCGGCCGGCGCGGCCGGCGCAGTGCATTGCTGGCTGATGATTGGCCAAGCATGCACTGTGACCCCGCATGCTTGGCCAATCACAGCGCCGGAAACTCGGAGAGCCATAATTGGCTACAGGCAGGACGCCTGTAGCCAATTACAGCTCAGGGGCTTTAGTACACGCCCCCTCTTATAAAAGGCCGCCACGCCGTCGGCGCCGGTCACATGCGTTCCGGCGTTAGAGAGAGCAGGCTCATTCTGTGTCACTCTGCTAGATTCATTTAGAAAGATTTATTTAGAAAGATTCATTTAGAAAGATTCAGTTAGAAAGATTCATTTAGAAAGATTCATTTAGAAAGAGGGGCTTGTAGTGTGTTCGTGGCAGGCACTGGCAGCAAACAGAGCTCCTATATTTTGTTCCCAGAAGCACCTATAGGACTTGTAGTGTGTTCGTGGCAGGCAGGCACTGGCAGCAAACAGAGCTCCTATATTTTGTTCCCAGAAGCACCTATAGGACTTGTAGTGTGTTCGTGGCAGGCAGGCACTGGCAGCAAACAGAGCTCCTATATTTTGTTCCCAGAAGCACCTGTAGGACTTGTAGTGTGTTAGTCCCATCACACAGAGCTCCTATATTTTGTTCCCAGAAGCACCTATAGGACTTGTAGTGTGTTAGTCCCATCACACACACAGAGATCCTATATTTTTGTTCCCAGAAGCACCTATAGGACTTGAAGTGTGTTAGTCCCATCACACAGAGACCTATATTTTCTTCCCAGAAGCACCCATAGGACTTGTAGTGTGTTAGTCCCATCACACAGAGATCCTATATATTTTGTTCCCAGAAGCACCTATATGACTTGAAGTGTGTTAGTCCCATCACACAGACCTATATTTTCTTCCCAGAAGCACCCATAGGACTTGTAGTGTGTTAGTCCCATCACACAGAGATCCTATATTTTGTTCCCAGAAGCACCTATAGGACTTGAAGTGTGTTAGTCCCATCACACAGAGATCCTATATTTTTTGTTCCCAGAAGCACCTATAGGACTTGAAGTGTGTTAGTCCCATCACACAGAGATCCTATATTTTGTTCCCAGAAGCACCTATAGGACTTGAAGTGTGTTAGTCCCATCACACAGAGATCCTATATTTTGTTCCCAGAAGCACCTATAGGACTTGAAGTGTGTTAGTCCCATCACACAGAGATCCTATATTTTGTTCCCAGAAGCACCTATAGGACTTGAAGTGTGTTAGTCCCATCACACAGAGATCCTATATTTTGTTCCCAGAAGCACCTATAGGACTTGAAGTGTGTTAGTCCCATCACACAGAGATATATATTTTGTTCCCAGAAGCACCTATAGGACTTGAAGTGTGTTAGTCCCATCACACAGAGATCCTATATTTTGTTCCCAGAAGCACCTATAGGACTTGAAGTGTGTTAGTCCCATCACACAGAGATCCTATATTTTGTTCCCAGAAGCACCTATAGGACTTGAAGTGTGTTAGTCCCATCACACAGAGATCCTATATTTTGTTCCCAGAAGCACCTATAGGACTTGAAGTGTGTTAGTCCCATCACACAGAGATCCTATATTTTGTTCCCAGAAGCACCTATAGGACTTGAAGTGTGTTAGTCCCATCACACAGAGATCCTATATTTTGTTCCCAGAAGCACCTATAGGACTTGAAGTGTGTTAGTCCCATCACACAGAGATCTATATTTTCTTCCCAGAAGCACCTATAGGACTTGAAGTGTGTTAGTCCCATCACACAGAGATCCTATATTTTGTTCCCAGAAGCACCCATAGGACTTGAAGTGTGTTAGTCCCATCACACAGAGATCCTATATTTTGTTCCCAGAAGCACCTATAGGACTTGAAGTGTGTTAGTCCCATCACACAGAGATCCTATATTTTGTTCCCAGAAGCACCTATAGGACTTGAAGTGTGTTAGTCCCATCACACAGAGATCCTATATTTTCTTCCCAGAAGCACCCATAGGACTTGTAGTGTGTTAGTCCCATCACACAGAGATCCTATATTTTGGTCCCAGAAGCACCTATAGGACTTGAAGTGTGTTAGTCCCATCACACAGACCTATATTTTCTTCCCAGAAGCACCCATAGGACTTGTAGTGTGTTAGTCCCATCACACAGAGATCCTATATTTTGTTCCCAGAAGCACCTATAGGACTTGAAGTGTGTTAGTCCCATCACACAGAGATCCTATATTTTGTTCCCAGAAGCACCTATAGGACTTGAAGTGTGTTAGTCCCATCACACAGAGATCCTATATTTTGTTCCCAGAAGCACCTATAGGACTTGAAGTGTGTTAGTCCCATCACACAGAGATCCTATATTTTGTTCCCAGAAGCACCCATAGGACTTGAAGTGTGTTAGTCCCATCACACAGAGATCCTATATTTTGTTCCCAGAAGCACCTATAGGACTTGAAGTGTGTTAGTCCCATCACACAGAGATCCTATATTTTGTTCCCAGAAGCACCTATAGGACTTGAAGTGTGTTAGTCCCATCACACAGAGATCCTATATTTTGTTCCCAGAAGCACCTATAGGACTTGAAGTGTGTTAGTCCCATCACACAGAGATCCTATATTTTGTTCCCAGAAGCACCTATAGGACTTGAAGTGTGTTAGTCCCATCACACAGAGATCCTATATTTTGTTCCCAGAAGCACCTATAGGACTTGAAGTGTGTTAGTCCCATCACACACAGAGATCCTATATTTTGTTCCCAGAAGCACCTATAGGACTTGAAGTGTTTTAGTCCCATCACACAGACCTATATTTTCTTCCCAGAAGCCCCCATAGGACTTGTAGTGTGTTAGTCCCATCACACAGAGATCCTATATTTTGTTCACAGAAGCACCCATAGGACTTGAAGTGTGTTAGTCCCATCACACAGAGATCCTATATTTTGTTCCCAGAAGCACCTATAGGACTTGAAGTGTGTTAGTCCCATCACACAGAGATCCTATATTTTGTTCCCAGAAGCACCTATAGGACTTGAAGTGTGTTTAGTCCCATCACACAGAGATCCTATATTTTGTTCCCAGAAGCACCTATAGGACTTGAAGTGTGTTAGTCCCATCACACAGAGATCCTATATTTTTTGTTCCCAGAAGCACCTATAGGACTTGAAGTGTGTTAGTCCCATCACACAGAGATCCTATATTTTCTTCCCAGAAGCACCCATAGGACTTGAAGTGTGTTAGTCCCATCACACAGAGATCCTATATTTTGTTCCCAGAAGCACCTATAGGACTTGAAGTGTGTTAGTCCCATCACACAGACCTATATTTTCTTCCCAGAAGCACCCATAGGACTTGTAGTGTGTTAGTCCCATCACACAGAGATCCTATATTTTGTTCACAGAAGCACCCATAGGACTTGAAGTGTGTTAGTCCCATCACACAGAGATCCTATATTTTGTTCCCAGAAGCACCTATAGGACTTGAAGTGTGTTAGTCCCATCACACAGAGATCCTATATTTTGTTCCCAGAAGCACCTATAGGACTTGAAGTGTGTTAGTCCCATCACACAGAGATCCTATATTTTGTTCCCAGAAGCACCTATAGGACTTGAAGTGTGTTAGTCCCATCACACAGAGATTCTATATTTTGTTCCCAGAAGCACCTATAGGACTTGAAGTGTGTTAGTCCCATCACACAGAGATCCTATATTTTGTTCCCAGAAGCACCTATAGGACTTGAAGTGTGTTAGTCCCATCACACAGAGCTATATTTTCTTCCCAGAAGCACCTATAGGACTTGAAGTGTGTTAGTCCCATCACACAGAGATCCTATATTTTGTTCCCAGAAGCACCCATAGGACTTGAAGTGTGTTAGTCCCATCACACAGAGATCCTCTATTTTCTTTGCAGAAGCACCCATAGGACTTCTAGTGTGTTAGTGGCATCACACAGAGCTCCTATATTTTCTTCTCAGCAGCACCCACAGGACTTCTAGTGTGTTAGTGGCATCACACAGAGCTCCTATATTTTCTTTGCAGAAGCACCCATAGGACTTCTAGTGTGTTAGTGGCATCACACAGAGCTCCTATATATTCTTCTCAGCAGCACCCACAGGACTACCGACTACAATGGCTGGAAGACCGCCAAGGGGAGGCAGAGCGTGCAGAGCCAAGAACACAGGGCAGGCAGGCTCTGTTTCTAGTGGACATGGCCGTGGCCGTGGACGTGGTCGTGCATCGTCATCAGCACGTGGCCATGGGACACGCGCGTCTTTGTTTTCGGCAGCTGGACATGTGGAGCCGCATCATGCTGAAGGCTTGGTAGAATGGATGACCAAGCCCTCCTCATCCTCCTCATCCTCTCTCACCCAGGCTCAGGGTACTGGCAGAGCAGCTGCCAACGCGTACTCAATGGCATCATCAGCCACCCCTTCCCTAGACCCACCATGTCCTCCTGAGGAGTCCCCCGAACTCTTTGAGCACAGTGTTGGGTACATGCTCCAGGAGGATGCCCAACGATTCGAAGGCTCGGATGATGATACCCAGCTTGAGGAATCTGGCAGTACTGTTCCACCAGCTGCAGCTTACTGCCAGGTTTGCTCTAGTGGTGAAGAGGGAGGGGATGATGAGGTCACTGACTCCACGTGGGTGCCTGAAGGGAGAGAGGATGAGGAGGAGGACGAGGAGGAGGAGGATGCGGCGTCACATGTCCAACGAGGCAGGATGCCCCCTGGAGGCCAGGTAGAGGCCAACACAGCAACTGTACAACACCGCAGAGCTCCGCCTGTGCAGGGCGCTGCCTCTGCACGTTATCAGAAAAGTTCTTTGGTGTGGGCCTTTTTTGAGACGAGTGCATCAGATCGCACCACTGCTATTTGCAATATTTGTCTCAAGCGTATCTCGCGTGGCCAAAACATCAGCCGCTTGGGCACCACAAGCATGAGCAGACATATGTCGACCTGCCATGCAGCTCGTTGGCAGGCACACATAAAAGACCCACACCAAAGAACTAAGCGGACCTCTCCTTGCTCCTCATCAGCTGGGATCTCCATCCCCAGTACACCTTCAGTCCTCTCTGAAAGCTGCTGTGAGAGGACTGAAGGTGTAGAATTAGGTGTGTCACAACCAAGTACTTGCAGTACACCGACGTCCGATTCTACAGGCAAATTTCCCTGCCCCAGCTGCTGGACCGTCGAAAGAAGTACACTCCCAGCCATCCACATGCCCAGCGGTTGAATGCTAGCTTGGCTAAATTGCTAGCACTTCAACTGCTGCCTTTTCAGTTGGTAGACTCGGCCCCCTTCCGTGAGTTTGTTCAATGTGCGGTTCCTCAGTGGCAGGTTCCCAAACGCCACTTTTTCTCACGGAAGGCGATTCCGTCTCTCTACCGGCATGTGGAAGGCAATGTCCATGCCTCGCTGGACAGGGCGGTCAGCGGTAAGGTGCATATTACCGCTGACTCATGGTCCAGCAGGCATGGACAGGGACGTTACCTTTCTTTCACGGCCCATTGGGTCACTCTATTGGCAGCTGGGAGGGATGCAGGACAAGGTGCAGTAGTGTTGGAGGTTGTTCGGCCACCACGCCTCCAAAACGCTACTACTGCTACTGGTTGTGACACACCTCTCTCCTCCACCCCCCTCCTCTTCTTCTTCCTCCAGTGCTCTGTCCTCGGAACCAGCGGTGCTCCGTAGGCGTACAAGGGGCTACGCAAGTACGCAGGCAAAAAGATGCCATGCCGTGCTTGCGCTGGTGTGTTTGGGGGACAGGAGCCACACTGGGCCAGAGGTTCTGGCAGCTCTGCAGGGGCAGGCCGAGAGGTGGTTGACGCCACGTCAGCTTAAGCCAGGAATGGTCGTTTCTGACAATGGCACCAACCTCCTCTCCGCCCTGCGACAGGGCCAGCTCACCCATGTGCCCTGTATGGCTCACGTCCTCAACCTGGTGGTGCAGCGGTTCTTGGGCAGGTTCCCAGGCTTACAGGATGTCCTGAGGCAGGCCAGGAAAGTCTGTGTGCATTTCCGCCGATCTTATAATGCCAGTGCTCGGCTGACTGAGCTGCAAAAGGAGCTGAACCTGCCCAAGAACCGCCTAATATGTGACATGCCCACCAGGTGGAACTCAACGTTGGCCATGCTGCAGCGACTGCACACGCAGCAGAGGGCCATCAATGAGTACCTTTGCGACTACGGCACCAGGACAGGGTCAGGGGAGCTTGGTTTTTTTTTTTCCCCACGTCAGTGGAGCATGATCAGGGATGCATGCACTGTCCTCTCACCATTTGAGGAGGCCACGAGGATGGTGAGCAGTGACAGTGCATGCATCAGTGACACTGTACCTCTTGTCCACCTGTTGGAGCATACGCTGCGTGGGATAATGGACAGGGCACTTGAGGCAGAACAGAGGCAGGAAGAGGAGGACTTCCTTGCCTCTCAAGGCCCCCTTTATCCGGACAGTGTTCCTTCTGTCCCACCCATCACACAGGAAGAGGATGAGGATGAGGAGGAGGAGGAGGAGGAGGAGGATTGTGTGAGCATGGAGGTGGAGCCTGGCACTCAGCATCAGCAGCAGCAGTCTTTTAGGGATGATGTACAGTCCCAACAAACCAGTGGACTTGTACGTGGCTGGGAGGAGGTGGCTGGCGATCATGTCATCCTCAGTGACCCAGAAGACTCCGGACCGAATGCCTCAGCTAACCTACGCTGCATGGCCTCCCTGATCCTGCAAAGCCTGCGGAAGGATCCTCGTGTTCTTCGGATCAAGGAGAGGGACCATTACTGGCTGGCCACTCTCCTTGATCCACGGTACAAGGGTAAGGTTGCGGACCTTATCTTGCCGTCGCAGAGGGAGCAGAGGATGAGACGTCTCAGGGAGGCCTTGCAGAAAGGTCTGTGCAACGCGTTCCCAGAAACTGGGAGGTTACAAACTCCTGGTCCTGGGCGACGAGTTGCTGAGGCTTCGGTCAGTAGCAGAAGGAGCGGTGGGGAAGGTGGACGTCTGACCGATGCGTTCAGACAATTTTTTAGTCCGCAGCCCCAAGGTATGATCGGTTCCAGCAACCATCGCCAGCGTCTGATATACATGGTGCAGGAATACCTTGGGGCAAGGTCAGACTTGGACACCTTTCCCACCGAAAATCCTCTGGCTTACTAGGTCCTGAGGATGGATCACTGGCCAGAGCTTGCACAGTATGCAATTGAGCTACTGGCCTGTCCTGCCTCCAGCGTTCTTTCCGAACGCACATTCAGTGCTGCTGGAGGATTTGTCACCGATCATAGGGTGCGCCTGTCCACCGACTCGGTTGATCGACTGACCTTCATCAAAATGAATCAGTCTTGGATCACCACCAGCTACCAGGCACCTGAAGCGGATATAACGGAATAATTTATAATGTCACATCCCTTCAAGACTGCCTATGCTGATGCTGAGTGACTGTCCTCTTATGTTCACTGACTATCCTCTTCCTCCTCCTCAATGATCCATGCCACCACACCAGTGCCTAAGGCACAATTTTTCAGCCCCTGTTTAACAGGGGCGTGTACTTACAATTTTTTTTAAAAAAATGCTTCGCAACACGTGTGACTGCTGTGCTCCAAGTACAGTATCTGTGAGGGGTTGCAGTGTTGTGGCACCAGCACCAGTGCCTAAGGCACAATTTTTCAGCCCCTGTTTAACAGGGGCGTGTACTTACAATTTTTTAAAAAAATGCTTCGCAACACGTGTGACTGCTGTGCTCCAAGTACAGTATCTGTGAGGGGTTGCAGTGTTGTGGCACCAGCACCAGTGCCTAAGGCACAATTTTTCAGCCCCTGTTTAACAGGGGCGTGTACTTACAATTTTTTTAAAAAAATGCTTCGCAACACGTGTGACTGCTGTGCTCCAAGTACAGTATCTGTGAGGGGTTGCAGTGTTGTGGCACCAGCACCAGTGCCTAAGGCACAATTTTTCGGCCCCTGTTTAACAGGGGCGTGTACTTACAATTTTTTAAAAAAATGCTTCGCAACACGTGTGACTGCTGTGCTCCAAGTACAGTATCTGTGAGGGGTTGCAGTGTTGTGGCACCAGCACCAGTGCCTAAGGCACAATTTTTCAGCCCCTGTTTAACAGGGGCGTGTACTTACAATTATTTTTAAAAATGCTTCGCAACACGTGTGACTGCTGTGCTCCAAGTACAGTATCTGTGAGGGGTTGCAGTGTTGTGGCACCAGCACCAGTGCCTAAGGCACAATTTTTCAGCCCCTGTTTAACAGGGGCGGGTAATTACAAATCTTGATCTAATAGTTCACAGCAAGGCCCATTCCTGCGCCCACCAAGAGTAACTATGAGGGCCTACAGTCTTGTGGCAACACCGTCCACCACCACCGCCAAAGGCCCAATTATTCTGCCCTGTTCATCAGGTGCTTGCAATTACAAATCTTGATCTAATAACTCACAGCAGGGCCCATTCCTGCGCCCACCAAGAGTAACTGTGAGAGCTTACAGTCTTGTGGCAACACCGTCCACCACCACCACCACCACCACCACCACCACCGCCAAAGGCCCAATTTTTCTGCCCTGTTCAACAGGTGCATGCAATTACAAATCTTGATCTAATAACTCACAGCAGGGCCCATTCCTGCGCCCACCAAGAGTAACTGTGAGAGCTTACAGTCTTGTGGCAACACCGTCCACCACCACCGCCAAAGGCCCAATTTTTCTGCCCTGTTCAACAGGTGCATGCAATTACAAATCTTGATCTAATAACTCACAGCAGGGCCCATTCCTGCGCCCACCAAGAGTAACTGTGAGAGCTTACAGTCTTGTGGCAACACCTTCCACCACCACCACCACCGCCAATTTTTCTGCCCGGTTCAACAGGTGCATGCAAGTACAAATCTTGATCTATTAACTCACAGCAGGGCCCATTCCTGTGCCCACCAGTCTTGTGGCTACACCAACATCTAATAGGGCAAATTTCTGCAGAGTATATACGCCAGGCCCCTACTTTCAAACATCCAACTTACAAACGACTCCTACTTGCAAATGGAAAGCAGGAAGTGAGAGGAAATCTACCCCTAGGAAGGGAAATTCTATCCTGTTAGATTTAATTTGGGAAAAAGGTATCTCCTCTCTACTGATACTTTATCACCAATCCTTGTTTCAATTAAAACCCCACTTTTCCAAAAACATTTGTCATTGGGACGGAAAGTGAGGTGACATGTTCTGAACACATGTGCAAAGACAGCAAATGTTACAGGGGTGATAACCCCTCCCTATGTTCTCCAAAAAGCTTAAAAATAGATTTTTTTGGGATGGAGCTACACTTCATAATGTACCTGTTCAGATTCTACTTAAGAACAAACCTACAGTCCGTGTCTTGTTTGCACCACCTATATACTGCTGTTCAGAGTATATAGGGTTGTAGGTATAGGGTTTTATTTTGGGTGCGGGGTCCCCCTTAATATCCATACAAGACCCAAAGGGGCTGGGGTGGGGGGGGGGGGGGTGATGGGGTAGCCATGCCATTTTTCTCAAGGATTTTCAGCCATATGGCGGCCAGGACAAGACATGACATTAAAGCCGCAAGTGGTTTTAAATGGCTTCTTTTTTTCCTTTACAAATGTCATTTTGTGCAAGGACAGTTCTAAACACGGGAAACACATGCCACTTCACAGGCATACTTTAGACACCCCCCAGGTACCATATTTAAAGGAAAATTTCACTTTTTTTTTTTTCACTTTATGCATCATTAAAATGACTGCTCCCGAAAAAACGTTAGTTTTTAAAAGTTCTTTTTGCATTGATATATGTCCCCTGGGGCAGGACCCGGGTCCCCAAACCTGTTTTATGACATTAACATGCATATTGGCCGTTGTAATTAGCACTTTTGATTTCGAACGTTCGCGTCCATTATAACGTATAGGGTTCGAAAATTCGCGCGAACTTTCGGTCGGTTCGAAGGTTCTGGTGCGAACCGAACCCGGGGGTGTTCGGCTCATCCCTAATTGAAATCAACAAATGTCCTGCGAATTCGCAGTATTTTTTTTCCATTGTTCAATCTCTTGGGAAACAAAAAAAAAAAAAAAATATTCAATGGGCTCAACATGCCTCTCAGCAAATAGCTTGGGGTGTCTACTTTCCAAAATGGGGTCCTTTGGGGGAGGGGGTTTGAACTGTCCTGGCATTTTATGCACAACATTTAGAAGCTTATGTCACACATCACCCACTCTTCTAACCACTTGAAGACAAAGCCCTTTCTGACACCTTTTGTTTACATGAAAACATATTTTTTTTGCAAGAAAATTACGTTGAACCCCCAAACACTATATATATTGTTAAAGCAAAGGCCCTACAAATTAAAATGGTGGGTGTTGCATTTTTTTTTTCCACACAGTATTTGCGCAGCGATTTTTTCAAACGCATTTTTTGTGGAAAAAATACACTTTTTTTATTTTAATGCACTAAAACACACTATATTGCTCAAATTTTTGATGAAATAAAAAAGATGATCTTAGGCCGAGTACATGGATACCAAACACGACATGCTTTAAAATTGCGCACAAACACGCAGTGGCGACAAACTACATACATTTTTAAAAGCCTTTAAAAGCCTTTACAGGTTACCGCATTAGATTCACAGAGGAGGTCTACTGCTAAAATGACTGCCCTCGATCTGACCTTCGTGGAGATACCTCACATGCATGGTGCAATTGCTGTTTACATATGACGCCAGACCGATGCTTGTGTTCGCCTTTGCGCAAGAGAAGGGGGGGCAGGGGTGCTTTTTTTTTTTTTTTTTTTTTATTTATCTAGCTTTTTTATTTTATTTTATTTTTAAACTGTTCCTTCCATTTTTTTTCTTTGTTATCATTTTTATTGTTATCTCAGGGAATGTAAATATCCCCTATGATAGCAATAGGCAGTGACAGGTACTCTTTTTTTTGAAAAAATTGGGGTCTATTAGACCCTAGATCTTTCCTCTGCCCTCAAAGCATCTGACCACACCAAGATCGGTGTGATAAAACGCTTTCCCAATTTCCCAATGGCGCTGTTTATATCCGGGAGGGGGGACATTCCCTCCCACTGCTTGTAAAAGCAGTCTAGAGGCTAATTACCCGCTAGAATTGCTTTTACATGAAAGCCGATCACTGGCTGAAAAGAATGATACCAAGATGATACCTAGACCTGCAGGCATCATTCTGGTATAACCATTCAAAGTCCAGCAACATACTGGACATATATTGTAATCTTTTTTTTTCATGCAGCCTCTTGGCTGAACAAAAAAGGGAGATTGATCAGTGGGTATGCCCACCATTAGAATACCTCCCTTCATCCACCCACTTCTAATGATGGGCATACATGCACCATTTATATATGCCGAAGCATGGGGGCATCATCCCGCAAAGTTATGCTGCGTACACACAGTCTGACTTTTCCACGGGCAAGCCTCCGTCGGAATTTCGACCGTATGTACGTGGCATTAGGAGCCAGTCGCTCCTCCGCCCCTGCTGCCCCCATGCTTCAGCATATATGCTCTTTTTTTTTTAACTGTGGTGGTGAAATCACCTCCTACAGAGTTGGAGTCACGGCTTTATGTATCGTGGGAGCAAACGCCGTTGTTGTCAAGATATATAAATCTGCACTGCAACTGAATGGCATACCTGCTAAGCAAATTATGGTTAACATTAAAACAAAGTAACATTACATTATAACAGTAAGACCTTACCATACCATACCTGCAAAGCAAATACCAAAAAAATACATAGTAAAAAATAAAACATTTTTTTAACGCAACCGGTGCCTAAAATATATATATGCCGAAGCATGGGGGCATCCTCCCGCAAAAAAGTTATGCCACGTACACATGGTCGGACTTTTCCACGAGCAAGCCTCCGTCGGAATTTCGACCATATGTACGTGGCATTAGGAGCCAATCGCTCCTCCGCCCCTGCTGCCCCCATGCTTCGGCATATATGCTCTTTTTTTTTAACTGTGGTGGTGAAATCACCTCCTACAGCGTTGGAGTCACGGCTTTATGTATCGTGGGAGCAAACGCTGTTCCTGTCAAGATAAATAAATCTGCGCTGCAACTGAATGGCGTACCTGCTAAGAAAATTATGGGTAACATTAAAACAAAGTAACATTACAGTATAACAGTAAGACCTTACCATACCATACCTGCAAAGCAAATACCAAAAAAAAACATAGTAAAAAATTATATATATATATCTCTCCCTGCCCCCTCTCTCTATCTCTCTCCCTGCCCCCTCTCTCTCTCTCCCTGCCCCTCTCTAGTTCCCTGCCCCCTCCCTCCCTGCCCCTTCTCTATCCCCCTGCCCCCTCTCTCCCTGCCACTCTCTCTCTCCCTGCCCCCTCTCTCCCTGCCCCTTCTCTCTCTCCCTACCCCTTATATGGGGAAACACATATATGCTCTTTTTTTTAACTGTGGTGGTGAAATCACCTCCTACAGCGCTGGAGTCACGGCTTTATGTATCGTGGGAGCAAACGCTGTTCCTGTCAAGATAAATAAATCTGCGCTGCAACTGAATGGCGTACCTGCTAAGAAAATTATGGGTAACATTAAAAAATCTCTCTCCCTGCCCCCTCTCTCTCTCTCCCTGCCCCTCTCTAGTCCCCTGCCCCCTCTCTCCCTGCCCCTCTCTCTCCCCCTGCCCCCTCTCTCCCTGACACTTCTCTCTCTCCCTGCCCCTTCTCTCTCTCCCTACCCCTCCCTATTTCCCTGCCCCCTCTCTCCCTGCCCCTTCTCTCCCCCCTGCCCCTTCTCTCTCTCCCTGCCCCCCTCTCTATCCCCCTGCCCCCTCTATCCCCCTGCCCCCTCTCTCTCTCCCTGCCCCTTCTCTATCCCCCCTGCCCCCCTCTCTCCCCCTGTCCCCTCTCTCTCTCTCCCTGCCCCTTTCTATCCCCCTGCCCCCTCTGTCTCTCCCTGTCCCTCTCTATACCCCTGTCCCTCTCTATACCCCTGCCCCCTCTGTCTCTCCCCCTGCCCCTCTCTATCCCCCTGCCCCTCTCTATCCCCCTGCCCCTCTCTATCCCCCTGCCCCTCTCTCCCTCTCTCTCCCTGCCCCCTCTCTCTCCCCCTGCCCCCCTCTCTCTCCCTGCCCCCCTCTCTCTCTCTCCCTGCCCCTCTCTAGTTCCCTGCCCCTCTCTAGTTCCCTGCCCCCTCTAAAGTTCCCTGCCCCCTCTCTCACTGATCTGATTCTTCTGATTCATCTGATTCATCTGACTCTTCTGATTCATCTGATTCTTCTGGCTTTTTCATATAGAAGCATTTCAAGATGCAGCCAAAGGCATACTGTAGTAAAGAAAAGGATTTATTAGTGGATATAACACAGGAGTATCACCTTTCAGCTACATCATATCCTGTCACTTCTGCAATACTTCTCAGTTTAGGACTTTATGTCATTTATGATCGATGTGTTTCCCCAAAAATGCCAATTTTTATCAGGAAGTTTTCTATAGAGGAGGTCGGCCTGCTACGTGCAGCTGCAGGCATCACCCCGGCATATCACTTGAAACCCCAAACATATATATACATTAGCGGCTCTTATAGTGGCTATATAACTACCTAAGTAGTATAGTATTATAGAGTACTTACCTTTTTCATCAGACTCCAGCATGCCCGCTTTAGCTTTTTCCAAAGATATTTACCACAGAAAGGGCAAATGTAGAAGCAGCCTGCAGCACAAGATTTGTCAATTCTATTGCACACAAATCCGCAGCAAGGGCCAGTTGGCGGTATCTTTGTAGACAAAGAATAAGGACTTTTATTGTTCCGTGACACTCCAAGATTCAGATTGCCCTTTTTCTTTTTTCCTTCTGGGGGGAACCAGAATAATCTGGTTTCGCAGATAGATGGTTCCCTTGACTCTTCCCCATTCTCTTCTTCTTCCATCTTTTCTTCTTCTTCCGGCTTTTCTTCTTCTCTTCTTGCTTTCTTGCCCTTCTTTGCCAACATCTTATCTAATTTCAGCCATTTTTTCCATTTCTTGTCTCGGTTACTTGGCCGCACCTCGTCCTCTGTAATTTCTTCATTTTCTTCCTTCTTTCCCTCAGTCGGTCGTTCTTCCTGTGTCTAAGAAAAAATAAATAAAACAGGTAAGTAAAAGGACAGATTCGAAAGTGGAGCTCTACTCTATCTTTTAGATTTGGATGGAGTGGGGAAAGGGTGCAAACTTTTCAAAAGTTTTTACTGTTCTCTGTGTCCTGACTGGGAAAGTTTTCTTTTACTTCATATCATCCCAGGAGGAGAAGAAGTAAGCGGAATCCTCCCATCAGGATTGCAGACAGCAATAAAAATCCAACTGAGGTTCTAACCCACTACCCCCATTCCATCCTAAATCCATGAACTGTCTTGCTTGGTGATCTGCTTTAATATTCGATTGTTCAAAGCATGTTTACAAAGAGTTGCTAATCAGAAAGTATTTAAGATCTGAAGGTCCCAAATACAGGAGGGGGTAAATAATTCAGGGGTAGACCTACCATTTGTGCAAATCCTACACCTGCAAAAAGGCCCCCTGGGACTCATTTATACTATCTATACATTGCACATTGAAGTTTGTGCTTAGGACGTAAGTAAATGGGGCCCAGAGGGTCCATGTCCTAATCACTATTCATCCCCCTGGAATAAGTGCCAGCACCAGATTTTGCTATCACTGCTAATCCTCAATTCTCCAGGAAAGGAACATTTATAAAAGATCTGTAGGTTGAGAGTCACACAGGGGCAACTTTGGATCCGACTTCAAGTCGCCCCAAGTCGCCTCAAGTCGCGCTACATGAAAAAAATCATTGTAAGTGAATGGATCTGTCTTAATGTACACTACTGTAGTCGCTCCGACTTCAAAAAAGGTTCCTGTACTACTTCATTCCGACTTCTAGGCGACTTGTACCCATTGAATTCAATGGAAGTCGCCTCCAAGTCGGATCTCCATCTATATTGAAGCGACTTTACAGGAAAAGAAATGACAGTACCTGCCCGCGAGAATGTGTTTCCAGCTCGATACCATTGCGCTGGTTCTCGGCGACAGGGTACTGTACATCTCGTGCTGGCTGCAATAGGAAAACACATTTTCCTACTGCAGCGAGCGCGATAAAGAAGCGACAATGTCGCCTCTCGTGCGCAGCGACTTATATAGGCATGGGGTGTGGTCACGGGGGGTGATGTCGCCCGGTGACCCCGCCCCTTATGACGCCACAGTTCCGGGGCATGCTGGGACGTCATAAGGGGCGGGGGCACTGGGTGACCTCACCCGTTGACCACGTTCCGTGCCTATATAAGTCGTTGCGCACCTCGCACACAGCATTACAGCGGGAGAGAGCGTCGTGTCAACATCGGAAGAAGAGAACAGGGAAGAAGAGGATGGACAAGACCGGGCCAACGCTAGTAAAAGAGCCGCAGAAGATAGCGGAGGAGCCCGGCAGAAGAACCGGAGAGCTGGAGAAGAACCAGAGACCGGAAGAACCGGCAGTAGAGAGCAGAGTCGTCGGAAGAGACCCCCGAAGTCGGTAAAAGACCCCCGGAGCTGCCTAATAAATTACTTTAAGAACCTGTCTAGTGTGTTTTTTTATTGACACTCTTTTCCCTCAGGTGAATGTACTTTATAGACATGTGAATTTCTTCAACCTAATTAACTATAAGAAACCAAGCCATATAACAGGATACTTACTATGGGGATATCCACAGTGGTCTTCTTGATGTTAAGCCCTAAGCCATGTGTGGCTTTCGCCCGCTGTTTTTCAAGGGCCCACTGTTCTACAAGAGCCCGCAGTTCTTCAAGGTCCTGCTGTTCTTCAAAAGCCCACTGTTGCTGTTTTTCAAGATCCTGACGTTTTTCAAGAGCCTGCGGTTCTTCAAGGGCCCACTGTTCTACAAGAGCCCGCAGTTCTTTAAGGGCCCTCTGTATTTCCAGGTCGCACTGTTCTTCATGGGTCTGCCGTTTTTCAAGAGCCTGCCGTTTTTCAAGAGCCTGCTGTTCTTCAAGAGACCGATGTTCTTCAAGGGCCCGCTGTTCTACAAGAGTCCGCAGTCCTTCAAGGGCCTGCTGTATTTCAAGGTTTTGCTGTTTTTGATGGGTCTGCCGTTTTTCAAGAGCCTGCGGTTCTTCAAGGGCCCGCTGTTCTACAAGAGCCCGCAGTTCTTTAAGGGCCCACTGTATTTCAAGGTTTTTCTGTTCCTCATGGGTCTGCCGTGTTTCTAGAGCCTGCTGTTCTTTAAGAGCCCGCTGTTCTTCAAGGGCCCGCTGTTCTACAAGAGCCCGCAGTTCTTTAAGGGCCCACTGTATTTCAAGGTCCCGCTGTTGTACAAGAGCCCGCAGTTTTTCAAGAGCTCGCTGTATTTCAAGGGCCAGCTGTTCTCCAAGGGCCCGCTGTTCTCCAAGTGCCCGCTGTTCTTCAAGGGCCCGCAGTTCTTCAAGGGCCCGCAGTTCTTCAAGGGCCCGCTGTATTTCAAGGGCCCACTGTTCTTCAATTGCCCGCTGTATTTTAAGGGCCTGCTGTATTACAAGGGCCCACTGTTGTTCATGGGCCTGCTGTTTTTCAAGAGCCTGCCGTTTCCCAAGAGCCTGCCATTTTCCAAGAGCCGTACGTTTTTCAAGAGCCTGCCGTTCTATAAGAGCCTTCCATTCTTCAAGAGCCCGCCGTTCTTCAAGAGCCCGCCGTTCTCCAAGGGCCTGCTTTTCTTCAAGGGCCCGCTGTTTTTCAAGAGCCCGCTGTTCAAGGACCGACTTATTTTCAAGAGCCAACTGTTTTGCAAGAGCCTGCCGTTTTTCAAAGGCCCGCTCCCACTGTTCTTTAAGGGCCCGCTCCCACTGTTCTTCAAAGGCCTGCTGTCTTTCAAGGGCCCGCTGTTCAAGGGCCCGCTTATTTTCAAGAACTTGCTGTTCTTTAATGGCCTGCTGTTTTTCAAGGGCCTGCTGTCTTTCAAGGGCCCACTGTTGAAGGGCCCGCTCAATTTCAAGGACCTGCTGTTTTTTATGGGCCTGCCATCTTTCAAGGGACCGCTGTTGAAGGGCCCGTAGTTCAAGGGCCCACTGTTTTTCAGTTTCTTCAAGAGCCCGCTGTTCAAAGGCCTGCTGTTCTTTAAGGGCCTGCTGTTTTTCAATTTCTTCAAGGGCCCACTGTTCTTCAAGGGCCCACTGTTCTTCAAGGGCCTGCTGTTCAAGGGCCCACTGTTCTTCAAGGGCCTGCTGTTCAAGGGCCTGCTGTTCTTCAAGTGCCCGCTGTTTTTCAATTTCTTCAAGGGCCCACTGTTCTTCAAAGGCCCACTGTTCTTCAAGGGCCCACTGTTTCATCAAGGGCCTGCTGTTGAAGGGCCTGCTGTTCAAGGGCCCACTGTTTTTCAATTTCTTCAAGGCCCCGTTCGTCAAGGGCCTGCTGTTTTTCAAGGGCCTGCTGTTCTTCAAGGGCCCGCTGTGTCTCAATTTCTTCAAGTAACCGCTCCACTTCAAGGGCCCCATGCGTCTTCTGTATTTTTGGCTGTGATCCTGTTTTGCACGTTTTGCTAACTGGTGTGTTAGTCTTTTTTTGCTTGCTATACCCATAACCTATAACCCTTAAGTGTATCTTCTGTTCCATTTTTCTTTCCTCCTCCCTCTCTATAAACGTGCTCCGTAACTGGTCTTCTTTCTTCCAGGTCATCTCTCTTGCTTTCGACTGTCTGTCCCTGAGTGCCTTTCTTTCACTCGCCAGTTTATTTTCCTTCTCTCTATTCATCTTGTCTTTCATTCTCCTCTCTTCCTCTTCTTTCTCCTTCAGTATTTTCTCTCTCTTTCGATTTATCTTCTCCTGGGTCATCTCCTCTCTTATTTTCTGCTTTTCTTCTTTATCCTTCTCTATCTCTCTCTTCATCTTTTTTCTCCCTTCTCGTATTGCTGCCACTGCTTTCCTTTTATCCTCCAAATCTTTCTTCTGCTGTTCCTCCCACTGTTTCTTTCTCCTCTTCTTCTCTTCCTGTGCTGATATTTGAATCTATAAAGAAAAATAAAGACAGTAAAGTTAAGTACAAATTTTAAATTAGAACGCTGCTTAAAATGTTTTTCTTTAGATTTGGATGGAGTGGGGAGAGGGTAAAAAATCTTTCCAAGGTTTCATTTTTTTTATGTCCTGACTGGGATAGTTAGTCCTCACTTCCTATCATCTCAGCAAGAGAGGAAGTGAGCAGAATCCCTCCAGTGGATTCGCTGACATCAGTAACCAAACTAAAGTGCTAAACCTTTCCTATTCCATTTGAAACTGTCTTGCTCGGAGTTCTGCTTTAGTATTATATTATTAAATGTTTTGAAAGCATTTTCTCATGAACCCCTGCACAATGTGTGTAACGCACTCTGGAACCCCGCACTCTGTGTGTAATGTACTCTGGAACACTGCACAATGGGGCTGATTTACCAAGATGAATGCGCTGCGCCGGTTCATACCACAATTGGTGCGCCAGATAAATTATTACTTGAGCGTATGAACCAGCGCACAAATAAGCGCAACACATAATATACTGGCGCACCGCGAATAGCGCACGCCGTTATCATTAACAGTCCATTCACACATGGGCAACACGACTTCAAGCGCGACTTACAACATGACTTGGGGCGACTTACAACACGACTTTGGCCAGGCGACTTTAATTTAAAAAAAAAAAACGGCATGGGTTCCCCTCCAAGAGCATACCAGGCCCTTCAGGTCTGATATGGATATTAAGGGGAACCCCACGCCAAAAAAAAAATGGCGTGGGGGTCCCCCTCAATATTATTAAATGTTTTGAAAAGCATTTTCTCATGAACCCCTGCACAATGTGTGTAACGCACTCTGGAATCCCGCACTTTGTGTGGAACGCACTCCTGAACCCTGCAATCTGTGTGTAATACACTCCTGAACCCTGCACTCTGTGTGGAACGCACTCCTGAACCCCGCACTCTGTGTGTAATACACTCCTGAACCCCGCACTCTGTGTGTAATACACTCCTGAACCCCTCACTCTGTGTGTAATACACTCCTGAACCCCGCACTCTGTGTGTAATACACTCCTGAACCCTGCACTCTGTGTGGAACGCACTCCTGAACCCCGCACTCTGTGTGTAACGCACTCCTGAACCCCGCACTCTGTGTGTAACGCACTCCAGAACCCCGCACTCTGTGTGTAACACACTCCAGAACCCCGCACTCTGTGTGTAACGCACTCCAGAACCCCACACTCTGTGTGGAACGCACTCCTGAACACCGCACTCTGTGTGGAACGCACTCAGGAACCCCGCACTCTGTGTATAACGCACTCAGGAACCCCGCACTCTGTGTGTAATACACTCCTGAACCCTGCACTCTGTGTGTAACGTACTCTGAAACCCCGCACTTTGTGTGGAACGCACTCCTGAACCCTGCAGTCTGAATGTAACATACTCCTGAACCCTGCACTCTGTGTGTTTAAGATACTCCTGAACCCTGCAGTCTGAATGTAACATACTCCTGAACCCTGCACTCTGTGTGTTTAAGACACTCCTGAACCCTGCAGTCTGCATGGAACATACTCCTGAACCCTGCACTCTGGTTGTTTGCACAGCATTAAATTCTAGCCTAGAAATAGTATTGCCCGTCGACAAAAGGCTTCTATGGCGTGTGCATGTGCTATGGGACGTCACTCCAGCCACTCGGCAACTCAGCTGGAGCACCCTTCTGTTCTGCACATGCGCGGGCACTTTTTGCGTTCCAACACTGTGGCAATCTGCGCTTGCGCAGAATTTTGTGGCCACACCCCTGAGTCCAGGTTCAAGCCCCACCATCCAAGTGGAGATTATAATTATACCGAGCGAAGCGAGCCCGCGAGGGGCCCTGTGGCAAAGTGGTGTCTTACAACAGTGTTGGAACGCATATGGCTTCGTCGCACATGGGCAGTCCAGCGGGTAGCCAAATGTGATAGGTCGCCATATGTGACGCGACAGGCTGTTCTGTCAGATTTGGCAAGCCGTCAGAATGTGTAACGGAAGTGACGTTTTGTCACCACCATCTTGGTACACCCCGCACTCCTCCACAGTAAGGGTACACTGAGAAGGGGCAAGCGGACATCTTGTTACACCCATCAAAGTTTTGCATTTTACACTTTTACACTCACTCAAAATTTGAACCTCTGCTTTTCAGAACCCTCCCCCTCCCCCTCCCCTACACAAAGAATCCGAACCTTGCCGGGAAGAAGTCTCCCGTGCGCATGCGCGGGAGTGACGACATTGCGGCTCCAGCCACTCGCAGCGCTGGAGTCGCGATACCCGGAAGACACGCCGAGGCAACATGTCAGCAACCTCGGCGTGGACCAGGTGAGTCACCGACGCCTCGTTCTAAGGTAAGTATTTCATAATGAGCTAGTATGCGGTGCTGTGTGGTGCGGTGAATACTAGCTCATTATGCCTTTTCCCTTACAGGTGTGAAAAAAAAAAATTGTAAGTTTGTTACAAAATGTTTCAAACAGGTAATTTTTCTGCATTGATGGGGTTGCACTAATAGGTGGCACTGATGGGAGCTGATTGGCAGCCCTTGATGGGTACTGTTGGGGCTGCACTGATAATTGGTGCCCTGATTATCAGTGTAGATGCCCCTTTACCAGAAGCCATTTATCATCTCACGTGAGGAAAGGAGTGCTGAGTCCCATCGTGAGCATTGGGAGGACGTCGTATGACGGCCCCCCAGCAAAGTAAGCTCGTGCTGTAGCCATCATTCAGCTATAGCGCAGGCAGGTGATGGTTAAAGAGGGGTGTCCCTTTAAAAAAAAAAAATGTAAAAGTCAGCAGCTACAAATACTGCAGCTGCTGACTTTTAAAAATCGGACACTTACCTGTCCCAGGGTCCAGCGATGCGGGGGGGGGTCGAAGCTCCGAGAGCCCCCCGATCCGCTCGGCATTGCAACTGTGGGCACCCGGCTGCGGCTTCACATCCGGGCACCCACTGCGCATGCGCGAGCGGCGCCGTGATTGGCCGCACAGTCATCTCGGACACGTGACAGGTCCCAGATGACTGGGGAGCCCTTCCTGCGCCGAGGGGAAGTGATGTCACCAGCCTAGGCAGGAGGCAGACTACGAGGGACCCCATAGCAACAGGCATTTAGAGGTAAGTAAAAAATAAAAATAAATTTTTCCAATTATTTATTTTTTTTATTTATTTTTTAGGATTTTTAAGCCTTTTTTTATTTTTTTTAGGGGGAAATACCACTTTAAAAAAATATATAATTTATTTTTTTCCCCCACTTTGAGTTCATAGCCATGACATGATTACCCTCGGGTACCAGGAGCTGGCACCATGAGTGCGCTGCGTGCCCGTTGCCTGAATGACATGCCTGTACGTGATCCAGCCTGCCCGTGCCGCCGTAATTTTACTGTGGACAGGCAGCAACCAGTCAAAGGCGGGCTGTAGACGGTGTGAATTTGAAATTTGCATGATCCCCCCCCCCCCCATCAACACAGACAGTGCTGCCAGGGGATTCCCTCCTGCAGATCTATTGTATGTTCTGGCGGGGTGGGGGGACTGTGAGCAGGAGAAGCCAGTGATTATTGCTAGCGGCTATAGCGATAATCACAAGGTAATCTGGCGGGATCGATTAACTTCGTACGTTCAGCCTGCATGCGCACGGTTCAAATCTCAGCTGGTTCCTGCTGACCCGGCCGAGAGTTGAACCGTCTATGGCCGGCTTAAGCCTAAACCTGCCCCCCCCCATTCTAAGTACCCTGTAGAAGGGAAGATGCCTATTCTGAAGTCGCTCTGGTCACATGATCAGGTCCCAGCACTGGCTGCAGGGGAGACGAGCGACAGCCGCCAATGGATGCCCCACAGTAAACCTATGGGTGACGTCGCTGACCAGGCTCTGCAGCCGTTGTCGGCGGTTTCACCTCTTCACTGGAGAGATCACGTGACCAGACCGGAGCAACTTCAGATTAGGCAAGTATACAGATCTTTCCTTTTTGAAGGGGTAGATCAAATAGGGCTTAGTATAGGGGAGGGGGGTGCAGGTTTTAGCTTCATTGGATGTTGATTTGCCTTCCGCTTTAGGCAACTGAATTTGGAGAAGTGCCAAGTGTCCTTCAGGACTCCAGGCGTAGCCGGCGTGGGGAAGTTTCTCTGTTGGCAAAGGCCGAGTATTTTATGGTCATCTCAGGAATTACTCGGCATTGGTGTATATAGACACACCAGGTGGCTGTAGAACTGTATTAGTATCTGGTCATAAGTGGGTTGTCCAGCCAAGGGTGCCCATTGGTGTTCTATAAGTTCTTTCAGGAAATTGGTGTGTTTGTTACGGTCTCTTATCCTGTGATGAAAGGTATTTCTCACCTAGTAAAATGATAGGCTATTGAGTGCTTCTTCAGCATTCGTCAGGGCCGGGCCATCCACCAGGACCTAATGCACACACCCCCGAGGACATGTCATGGGGGTTCCTTTGATGTCCTTCATGACTTTGGAGGTTCTTATGTATCCAGGTCATGGTTTATCTAGTAGGCATTGGTCACAATTCAGCTGGACTTGTTCTATAATGTTGAGGATACCTCTTCTTCTTCTTCAAGACTCTTCTTCAGTTTTTAGACGTTTGCTTTCCTCTGATGGTTGGATGAAGGTGTTGGTGCTTTGTGTTTGGATAGAAGTGTCGGGGAATGTCCTCATGATATCAGAACTGAGAAAGTGGCTTGGAGAAGCTGCAAAACACCTTCAACGTGGCATAAGAAGTTCTGTTCAATGTGACTAAATACTACTGGAGAGGTCCATGTATGTAACAACAATACAGTGGGGGGAGGACTAGAGCACCCGTTGCTGGTGCCAGTGGGGGGGAGAACTAGAGCCTCCGTTGCTGGTGCCAGTGGGGGGGGGGGGGCTAGTGCCCCAAATCAAGATCCAAATAAATGTTTTCTGTCCCTGACCAATCCCAGGTGTAGGTCCCATGGGTCCTCCTCATCCATCTCTGGAACATCGGACTTCCATGTCAGTTGGAGGGGGGGTAGGAGTGAGGTAGATTTTCAGATAATCTGTTTATAAACCATTTTGGTGGGAGAATACGGAGTAGAGGTTCCAATTCTGTCCCAAGTAACATTCCAGACTATAAAGAAAGTGATTGCTGGAGACGTGTGCAGTCTGTAGACACCGATCTGGTAAAATGTGAGGTTGGGAGGTGATGAGGGTCTCATGATTGGAGTGTTTTGGTCAAATTTGTGTTCATTTGGATTTGATTTTAAATCACTAGTAAAAAGGCTTCATTTACATCAACTCTAATTTGAAACCATCATTTTTAAAGAGCAACTCTCACCTCTGACCCTCAGCTGTTGGCTCCACCTCTGACCCCCAGCTGTTGGCTCCTCCTCTGACCCCCAGCTGTTGGCTTCTCCTCTGACCCCCAGCTGTTGGCTCCTCCTCTGACCCCCTGCCGTTGGCTCCTCCTCTGACCCCCTGCCGTTGGCTCCTCCTCTGCCCCCCCCCCCCCCCCCCCCCCGCCCCCCCTGGCACCCCCCCCCCCCCGACCTCTGCCCCCCCCACCCCCCCCCCCCCAGCCGTTGGCTCCTCCTCAATTTTTTTTTTTTTTTAAATCCACCCTGATTTGACGGCAGTGCCATTTCAAAATTTATTTCTGACTCACTGTTGCAGCGGATGAGTAATCTTGGCCTGTGTGACAGTGAAGGGGTTACTACAGCTTATCGCTTTACCTAGATGGACTTTGTCACCCGTCCTCGGAGTTCTGGGGGGTGATGTGTGTAGGAATGGAATTGTTGGGCAGTTCGTACCCGGACTGAGGCTACACATGGAGGATAAATCTGTAACATGGGGGGGGGGGGGGGGCACAATGTATGCTCCTCTTGGT